>JBCEZX010000015.1:6797327-6809620 GCA_039654345.1 Cataglyphis cursor
ATAATGGCGATATTATACATACATCCATACATATATATTCCACTCTTATATATATATATATATATATAGATATAAATAAAGGGATCTTTTAAAAAACTAAATAAAAAAAATATAGTTATTAAATCGATTTTTATACGTATTGCAGAATCGATATTGGAATCGTTAAGAGTGGAAGAAAAGCGTTGCTTAGAGCTGATAGCAGCTGATATACGAAAAAATAATGGGGTGATAAATTATCCATCTACTCTAGGACAAGATTGTAATGTTAAGACAAAATTGCAGTTGGTCCTTTTTCTTGTGCGTATTACATACATGAAGATAAATCTAAAATGAAAGAAAATAAGAATATTATATTTTAAATCTATTATCTCTCGTGGTTTCTAGGCGACAATGTATATGAAAGACCAATCGTCATCACACTGCATCCCATTGACTGTTGATCTCTTTTATCCAGGTTGGGACCCAGCATCCACACTCACTGTAAAGTAGATTTCTTGATATTATTTCCTAAAAGTCAGCTTTTCAAGAGATTCTTATTTGTACAATACAATACGAATGAGCAAAAGCAGTAACAACCTTCAGTGCATTTCGTGTTAAGTTTCAATTAGCAACACATTGTACACATTATTTATTTTATATTAATCTATATTCAATCTTTGACAAATTGTTGAAAAAATGTTACATATTAAATATCTAATTTTTCATTCACTGTAAAAACATTCTGGCTGAACTAGTGGCTACTTGTATTTTTCAAATTAATTATATCAGTTGTATATCTCACCAAATACTATATGTGTAAAAGAATTCTTTTTATTACAATATAAATATTAAAATTTAGAGAAAATAAATTTTAAAATATGTTTCTTCACATTATTTTAAGAAATAATAGCTATTATACAATATATATTATTTTATTATTAAATTGAGAATAAAACTGAAATGAATGTACACACAATGTAAGATATAATAAATGTATTTTTCATTTCAATTATAAACTTTATTATTCTATTATTCTATTATTATTCATATTAATAATCTAATTTTTTAATAAAAAAAAGTAGAACTTCTTATCATAACATAAAAATAATAAAAGTTGCAAGCCATATTTGTACTAAAAAAGTTTAATATTGAAAGTACAAAATTTTGTTTTAAAATTGTAAAGATTATTTGCCTGTAAATCTTGCAAGATTTCTACAATGGCATCAATTAAAATTGATTACACGAAATATTCTATTTTCCATATAATGTATAAAAATAAATAACTATATATCGTATCCAATAAAATAATTCCAGATAAATTTATGTAACTTGAATGTTGTTCAGGACAGCTATAAGATCAGCTTTAGAATCTTGAAATGGATCTACTACATTTGCACGATTAGTCTTCACTGGTTGCTCTAGAAATATTTTCAACATATTTCTTGTTTGTGCCAAAAAATAGTCCCTCTGAGTAATCTTTTCCAAAGCTTTAAAACATCCCTCCAAATTCCAATCAATTTTACCTTTGCTTTTGTCTTCAGCCTAAAAGAAATACATAATTGTTATTTGCTTTATTCATTTCTTGTAAATGAATAGTAATCTTTGATATTTTGTCTTACTTTTATTAAGCCAAGATTTACTAGGAGTGCATTATTTAAATTCAAGATTTGGTTTTTCTCTATTGCATAAGAAAACAGCTTTGCATACAAAGCATCCGATAAAAATTCTGCTTTTATTCTCACATTCATATAGCCACTATCACATAATGCTGATACTTTCATGGTTATCCGCAAAAGTTCTTCTATATATTTCTGTTCTGTACTCACATTATCCTGATTTGTTAAGTTCTGGAATAAATCTTGTGTTAAAAATATAATTAAATATATTGATGTTAATGTTCATTAATACATACCGTTGCATATTCAATGAAAGCTTGTTCATTATCACCTTGTAGCAGTAATAGTTTCTCGCCTGTTGGTGATTTCAAAAATTCTGCTACTGTTACTACTGTGCTTTGTGCAACATTATCTTGCATTTTTTTATCTTTGTCGCTTATTTTGTCCTCATTATTATCGCTTTCACATTCTTCATCTGTTTTCTTTTCGTCATCACCATCATTATCACTATCATCATCTTCTTCCTCTTCATCTTCAGTATAATCTTCATCTAAAGAATTTAATGCATCAATTCTTCCCAACTTTGTAAGAATTTGTTGAAGTTTTTCGCGTCCTTCCGTTCCAAAACAATTGCCATCTAACTGTAAGTTTGTCAAAAGAGTTTTATCATATGTGGCTTCAGCAATAGCATTTCCAGCGTCCATACGTAGTTCATTATTACTTAAGTCTAGATATTTAAGAGATGTATGATTGCCGTGAATCTCTAATGTCTTTGCTAAAACTAAAGCCCCTTTAGTCTTTAATAAACAATCTCCGAGATTTAGCTCCTCCAGACCTCGGAAAAGTGGTAAAACCTTAGCGAGCGCTTTAGCCCCTTTCAACCCGATCGTATTATCGTTTAAATTTAATACTCGTAAATTAGGATTGGCAGATAATCCCTGTGCAATTGCTGCAATACCTATGTGGTATATGCCATTTTGTTGCATTACAACTTCCTCTAATGTTTTCAGTTTTTCAAATACAGATGCTAATGCTTGCGCACCCTCATTTTCTAAACGATTTCTACCAACAATGAAAACTTTCAAGGCAAGTGGTGCACCTATAATAAAAATACATTTCATTAATATTTAGAATATTGTGGGATATATATGATTATACATTTATATTATGGAATATCTTGCCTTCTTTGGAACTATTCTCAAGACACTTCTCCAATGCTTTAGCTAACATTTTTCCACCTGATATACCAAGACCATTATTGTTTAATCTCAATTCTTGAAGAGTATAGCATGGGCTTGATGTCAACAGATTTGCTAATCCCTGAATACCAATTGGACCAAAAGCATTGTCACTCAAATCGAGTTCAGTAAGTCGGCTATTTGCTATGCATAATGCTGTTCCTAGATATTCCAATGCTTTTGGAATTTCCGTTTTCAAACGACCAGTGAACATGTCCTTCCATAAAGCTTTTTTCAATGGAGTTCCCTTCTCTTTTATTACCTCAGCTATAGCCTCTGCAGCTAATGTACCCAATGTATTTCCTTCTAAATCCAAATACTCCAAACATGGACATTCTCTTATTGCTTCTATCACTCCGAGAGCTGTATTATAAAAAACATAATAATAAACCCGCTGGTCAATTGCACTAGAATTGAAATTTGTAAGAAAATAAAATTTTATAAAAAAAATGTTTATACTTTATAAGTTAAAGAAGTTCTACTAAAAAGAAATAAAATTTTTTTCATAATTCTTATATAACCTGGTATGTTTTGTGCATGTGTGAAGAAAACACCGGAAAATATATATAAAAAAAATTCTATTGTCTTACCATCATCCGCAGTATCCAATACGAGCGATTGACCAGCAAAGGAGACTCCAACCGACTTTCGGCTGACATTTTTCAGTTGCTCGCTAATTTCGTCCAAACTAAACATGTTGCCCGTATATCACCAAAATTTTGTAAAATGATTCTTGTTGAAAATTCTTTGATGTACGTTATCAAACAATGATAAAAAGTATTGACAGATTTAATTTCTTATCGATATAATATCATACACTCAAATCACCACACACGCTGCACGTTTCCGCAAGTGGTAAACAATAGTAAATATGGTAAATGGTACGCGTAAATTATGTGCGCGGGAAACTTCTACCAACTTATATCGAAAAAAAAATTCTATCGTTACAATACTCTAAAGAAAACTATGAAAAAGTCTTTAGGTCTGATTGGCCAAATGATTCGAAACATTTATAACTTTAAAAAGTAAAGTGCATTTTTAGCAACCTTTTTTTATAAAAGGTTTGTCTTTCTTATTAACTCTCTAAAGTCCGTATCAGACTACACATTGAAAAATTGAAAATTGATGATTAAAGATTAGAATTTGACTATCAGAACAAAAAGGATAAAATTTTTTTATTGTGATTGATCAAATTTATACGGCACATCAATGGTTGCATTCAGCAGAAGAAAGCGCTCGATTCATCAACACTCGAAGTTGATTCGTTGGTCCTAAAAGTAAGAGCCAATCACATTCGATTGCTACTGAGCAATTTTTTCTGCTAAACGCGGTTAATCTCAGAAATTACAATTTTATACAGAAAAATTATGTAACAAATTGCATAATGAAAAAATAAAATACATATATTCTGTAATAATACACTGCATATCGAAATACTTATAACAAACTTTGTTTCTGTTTCACACATCGGAGATAATTTATTAATGTGATGAAATGATATATATATTAATTTAAATAGAAAGATGTGTGTGTGGGAAATAGATAATAATTGAAATTGAGATATAAATCTCCAATTTATTGGAATGAAATTATATACTCTGTAATAAAACATTAATTGCAATTAATTGCACATTTTCATGAAATCATTAATTTTTTCGTATGTCCTATTTACAAAATCGAAAAAATACTTTTTTTATATTCCCAGCAAAAGAAACAGTTACTAATAATTATAATAACTATATATAGTTAATTACAAAGAATTCAGAACAAGGATTATTTTAATTTTCTTCTTTAAAACAAAATCCATATATTTATTGTTAATATGTATAGAATATCAATGATGAACAATAAACATATAGACTCAAATTCACATGTTTTTTTAAAGTGCTAATAAAGATGTTTTATTACACTGCATGCTACTTTTCATAACCTGTGGCCACAGCTTACTGGTATTTTTGTTTTTACTTTGATTATACTAATATATATCATAAATATTTTTTTCAGTGATTTGGTTTGATTTGTTTAGATCTAGATGGTAGTCTGTTCAGAAATATTTCTCTTATCTCTTTAAATTTGCTCTTTTTATCTTTTCCAATATAGACAAAAGTTAATGTTGCAAAATCAACGTTTAATAACATATATAATTATTAATAACATATATAATTCTCTCTCTCTCTCTCTCTCTGTCGATTCTTTATGATCTTATTCCATTCAGAAATGTCACCATATTGTATACTGCACATATATATTATGTATTCTATAGATTAAGGACATAAAACACAAAACATTAAGTTTTGTTTATGTTAGCATATCAAAGAAGGAGGGGAAGGATGAGAAAGAGAGAGAGAAAGAGAGAGAGAAACAATAAAATAATATTAATAAAAAATGACCATTTTTTCAGAGGATTCTAAGCAAATATAAAATTAAAAGAAGATATTTTTTTACTATTTATGGAGTAGCCATTTTATGTACCCCTTCTTCACAATATATAGTCAACATTTAATACAAAAATTACCTATTATATCTACATTCTGCACATAGATATAATAAATTTACACAGTAAATTAAACTATATTGTATAGCGATATTCCAAATACGTTTGAATGTAATTGTTGATTAATGTGAACTCTACTATATTAAAAATTGCTTAAAAACTAAATCTTTTCTTAAATGTACATAAATAATCTTTTTATTGATTAACTATATGGTTTTTTGCTGTGTCTCAAGCTAATTGTCCATTTTAATTCCTTTTTTTTTAGCTTAAGCATTGAAAGTATTCAAATATTTAATTTTTACATTATACAAACTATTGTTAAACTTGTACAAAAACCTAAATGTTTTAATATTTCTTCTGTGTCTTAAATGAAGAACAGAAAGTGATTCCACGCAATGTTTTATATGTGATGTGACTTTGATAGTGAAAAAGTGCCAAAGTTCATTATGCATAACAGAAGCAGATTGACTGAATACTCTCGACAGTTTTTTGCCATTTCCAAACATGTCTAAAGTATATAGAGGTTAGAAGCCCTCCTGATACTGCTTTGAATCTAGTTTTGCCTGAATCATTTCCAGTTGCCGTTTTGCTTCACACTGAGGGAAATTTTGTAGATCATAATATTGTGGTGCTATCATGAGCAGCCAATCAGCTGTAAAAAAATAAAAACTTAATAAAAAAAAGATTATCTTAACAAAAATGAATAAATTAAGCAGAAAAATATAATTATGCATTATAATAATTATGTAATAAAAAAAACTTACGTTTAATATCAGTAACAGTTCTGATATAATTTTTAGTAGTAAGAACAAATTCATTATAAATAACCCATTCTGGTTTATGATCCAGACAACTGCTTGGATGAAGCTGTACTACTTGATTATCCTTAATAGTTAAATAATGTCCTGTTCTCTCTAAATGTGCTACCTATTTATATAATAAAAATATAATATAAGATGTAGAATTAATATAACAAAAATTTTTTGATACACAAGCTAATGTTAAATTACCTGCATAAAAAATCCATTTACAAGAGCTTTCCTGATATTAATGTAATAATCCTTCGAATTAAAGTCGGTTGAAGTGCGTTTTAATGCAAATCTGTCCATTATTCTGCTCAATTGTTGTCTTACATTATCTCCGCTCTTTAATGATCGATAATTGACATAATTATCATAACACCATTGGACATCATCCATATCTGTAAATATAAATCAAATATAAAGTGATATATAAGATCATATTTCATAAAATAATAATAAATAAATACTTACGTTGTTTGAAAGAATGATATACATTAAGTAGCGTCAAATGATCACCATCAATATGTGCAAATTTCATTTTTGCATCATCCGCAGCCTTTTTTGATTCGTTTGGTCTCACAAAGCACTGTGGGACTAATACCATGTCAATCATCAATATACTACCATGTTATCTTATCACGATTCTGACTCTATTACATTTTATTCTTTTAAAGTATAATTTTTTTTTATAGCAAAATTAAATTATTGAGACTAATAATTTAAATAGATAAGAATATTTATTGATATTACCATAGAATAAATATTATTAGACTATGTTTATACAGTATTATCGCGTACGGCAAACCTTGGTACGTTACCTGAGAGCATAGCAGTAATGCTAAGTATTTCATTGCTGCAATTATGATGGCAAGAAGCTATAAGCATTTTTGCCAATTGGGGATCCAATGGAAATTCCGCCATCACTGCTCCGAGATCTGTCAAATTTCCATCATCATCAAGAGCTGCCAAATAATTCAAAAGTTCCAAAGCTCTCATGAGAGTTTCAGGTGCAGGTGGATCCATAAAATCAAAATGTACCTGTAAGACATATCTAATAAAATCAATAATTCAAAATAATAAAAAATTACGTTATTCTCAATCAAACAATCTCTCTATCATTATTTTAATAGTACAATACTACTAATAAACATACCAGATCATCGATACCAAGTTTCTTCAATTGCAATACAACACTCCCAAGATTGGATCGCAAAATCTCAGGATAGGTATTATCCTGCATTTCATTTTTATATGCCTTTTCTGTGTACAATCTGAAACATTTTCCAGGTCTTGTTCTACCAGCACGACCGGCTCGTTGTTGTGCTGAAGCCTTACTAATAGGCGATACTAAAAGAGATTCAACACGAATTCTGGGATTATATACCTATCAACAAAAAATATTTCAATATTAATAACAAGTTTATAATAGTATAAAAAAATTCTTAATAAAAATCTAACTGATATGTTATATTTACTTTTTGCTTGGCAAAACCAGGATCTATCACAAAAACAACACCATCAATAGTCAACGACGTTTCAGCAATATTAGTCGAGACTACGACTTTGCGACCTATAGCACCATTAGGTTTAGTAGGTGGAGCAGGTTCAAATATTCTCTGTTGAAGATTCGGCGGCAGCGTCGAATATAGCGGTATACATTTTAATTCACCGACTTCGGGTCCCAAGTTGTCCATTTCTCTTTTAATTCTCTTGCAAGCTTCCTCAATTTCCTCTTGACCAGTTAAAAATAATAAGAGATCTCCAGGAATTTCTTCGCACATTTGAATTTGAATGACAGTTCTAATTGCAGCTTCTAAATAATCTCTTTCTGGCTCCGGTGTATAAAATATTTCAACTGGATGCGTTCTACCAGGTACATTCATAAGTGGTGCATTGTCAAAATATTGTTGAAACTTTCCGGCATCCAAAGTGGCACTCATAATCACAAGTTTCAAATCTTGTCTCTGCTTGATCACTTCTTTCAAAACACCCATAAGCAAATCAGTAGCTAATGTTCTTTCATGTGCTTCATCGAGCAATATTACTTGGTATGCATCTAACATGGGATCAGACATGCCTTCACGAAGTAACATACCATCAGTCATATATTTTAGCACAGTTCTCGGTGAACTACAATCTTCAAAACGGATACTGTATCCTACTTCTTGGCCTATTAATAAATTATGTAAATTTTAATTTATTATTGCACTGTATATTGTTTCTGATATAATATTATATAATTTTCATCAAAAATAAAAAACTTAATTAAATAAACTTAAATTCTTCTTAAAAAAAGCATTTTTGTAAATTTTAAAATATACATATTATAAATATAAAAAAATCAATAGTAGAAATTTATTTTTTAACTTTTAATATATCATTTCATATATATAAACATACCTAAGGCAACATCCATTTCTTCTGAAACTCTTTGAGCTACACTCATAGCTGCTACTCTTCTTGGTGATGTACAGGCAACTCCTTTGTTTCCCATACTCCTTGAATACTCTACACACCATTGTGGTATTTGTGTAGTTTTACCGGAACCAGTTTCTCCAACAAGAACAATACATTGATGCTGAGATAACAATCTCACAAAATCAGCACGATATTCAAATACAGGCAGAGTTATCCTTTTCTTGTAAAGCTCATAGTATTTCGGTGTATATGGCAGCATGGTATATGGATTGAATTGTACTTGGTTCTTTGTCACCGTGGATGCTGTAGTCGTCACATTATTGGATGTTGAGCTGTCCCTATAAAATGATCATTGTGACATTTTTCATTCTGATACATGAATGATAATTTGTTCTTCTTCTCAATCGATGCATACCAATCGGTTGTAAACGCACCGAAAAAACATGTTAAACTGTATAAAATAGAGTTTGAGATATTAAGATACATGTCCGAAATCATTGACGAGGTTACGATGATGCATATCAAATTTTTACTACACATTGACCGACAAAATGATTATTCAAACACGTGTCATTCATCTTTTATAACTACAAAACCGAATTATAATTGAGAACTATTACAGAGCGTAATGAGACCTGCGAGTCAACTGTAATGAAAGGAGTTCGCGGTTTGTAATTTATAGGCAATATCTACGCGCGCGAACCAAACCGTATATGTGATGTTATAAAAAAATTGATGTGCGTGATCGCGCGTGGTAAATGTTGCACAGTCCAATAATGCCGCGAATATTGCACATGGCAAATGGGAATTGTCGATGGATTCGTCATCGCATTGTACGAATTATGGAAAAACACGCTGGTACACTCACGTAGCTTTTCGTTTGATGTAAGGGTCCACAACCTCGATCCTACGCTTCGACATAGCGTCCTCGTCGCCTCAAGAGCAGCTAAGCAGAAGCTAAAACTGTTTACGAAATTTCAGGCAAGGCGTCAGTCAAAATGGCAAGCAAGCGCCAGCAGCGATTCCAAAGCTTCCTGTCTTTGTGGTAACGATAAGAGACAGCAGATGGCTGTTGCGATCGGCGTGGATTGGCGCATTATATGTGGGGATGTGTAGGTTCTTTTACGAGGTACATACGTGCAAAAATAACTGAGAATTTAGGAAAAAAAAATTTCCATAAAAATAAATCGTCAAATTGACAAATCATATCCATCATTTTATAAATAGATAACATAGTGTTTTCTCTAAATAAAGTAAATCATAAATAAATATTTTATATATATAAATAGCTTTTAATATTAAAAAATTAAAAAATCTAATTATTTTTTTTACATTCAAACAAAACTTAATTAAATTTTTAACAAGAAAAATAAAGAAAAGTTGTGTATACTGATATTACATGTGTGTACTGATACTTGTTTATTAAGCATAATAAAGATATAAAAAACAATATATATTCACACACATTATTGTTACACAAGAACATTTCTTACAATATACATTGCTTCATTATCACATCCAAAAAGTAGCATTGATCTGTCGATATCAATACTATTTATTGGTTTATGCATAGCAGCACACAATGAAGTCACATTAACTTTTCCATTTGCACTAATTGTATTTAACCAATGTGTATCTGTAGAATCTAATATTACAAAAAAAACAAAACCAAAAAAAACAGAAAGTTAGAATCAGTTCTTTATTTATATAATATTGCATTAGTATTAATAATAACTCACCAAGTTTCAATTTTGAACTTTGTGCATTATTCCAGTGCCACAATTCTCCACTGATAGAACAAGTGAAAAGATTGTCAGGTCTATCTTGGTGGAAAAGTATTTCACTAACAGCTTTGGCATGTGCATTAAGTTGTGACATTGGATAAGTATTTTGCCTCAAATCCCATACAGTTAAACTGCCATCGTCTCCACCAGCGACTACAATATGTCTTTGTGTTGGATGATGTGTAATACTCGTAGCTGCTGTCTATAAAAATGTTTTGTCATTTTTTAAAATATTGTTTCAAAATATTAGTGTTTTATACATTAAAAAAGTTAATATACAATTAATATACAATATACAAACAAAACTAATATGCAATTTTTACTTACTTTAACTTGATCAGAAAGCATAAAAGTGGATGCAGGTATATCTCGATCGTTTCTTAAATCCCAAACCTTCATGTGTCCTCTTGAATTTCCTGTAAGTACTTCATTATGTTTTAAAAAATCGATGCAATATATAGAGCAACTATCAGCATTTTCTGAAAATAAAGATAAATTATATTGTTAATTATAATAAATGAATTATATATTATAAATACACTTTATTAGTACACATATTTTTGCAACATTATATCATTTACCAATAATCCTAACTGGTTTTTTCTCTATAGCTGTAAGGAGATTAAGCTTCCCATCTTCTCCCACAGAAGCTATATCTTGCTCAAAAGTAGATAATGCAGTACAAGAGGCATAATCTGTTGTTCTGCAAAAATATTAAAAACATAAAATTTGTTTAATAATATTTTACCTTTAAAATTGAATAAAACCAATTTATTCAAGTTCTTTTACTCACTTAAAACTATGTATAAACTCCCATGCCATATGTTCTTTAAATTCAGCACAGGTATCTTCATTAACTTGTAGTAATCTCACCGAACCTAAAGATGAGGAAGCCACGAAGAAATCTTTGTTGATAAACTAGAAATTTATATTTTATTAGAACTTGGAATGTATAAGATAAATTACTAGTTTTATTATAAAAGAATGATATCTTACCTTTAGTTCAGTAACATCCCCAAGGAATGAGTATGATGATAGGACTACAGGCGATGGTTCTTCATCGTAATTTGTGCTAAATGTCCAATACGTTATTTTATTTATCTAAAATAAAAGTGACAAAGAAAATTATTCAAACTTATTGAACAAAATCACTCGTACAATTCATATATTATTAATTATTGAATAAAATTAAATAATAAAAGATCTTAAATTTAGGTTAAGTATATCAAATATTGATTTACCGGGTTATCCCAACTGCCAGTTAAGAAATTCTTTGCTTCTGTAAAATCTCTATGTTGCCATCTTATTTTAGAAATTTTTTTAGATACGAATGTTCCTTGTACATTTTCGCCCATTTCTGGATAAAATCAAAATAAAACAAGAGTCGAACAACAATTAAATCAGCTGACTGAATTACCCGCCTAAATGTTAAAAACGTATATTATTAAGCTGGTTTCACAGACATTTTCTGTGTATTCTGATTTAAGACGTTCGTTTGTCGAAAGTCTCGAATGAGAACATACTATTGATTGAAATAAAAAAAAATGTATTATTTACGAAACATAACGTAATCTATATTAACTCTATATTAAGAAAACGTCAACAATTTCTCATAAATCAAGGATATGCGTACAAAATTAGAAAATAGAATTCACAGATATGAATCAGATATAAGAAATAATACGATTAATCGCGATAAGAAAATATTACAAAATTATGTGTGTTTATTTTATGTTTAAAAAATATTTACACATAAATGTAATATGATAAAAGTATATGTATATGTAGAAACTTGTTTATATCTATAAAAAACAAACTTTCTCTAAAGCAAAAATTGAGAAGTTTTTGTGATAATATATTTTGATTATAATTTTAGTGAAATTTATATATAATAAAGGCTGCTCTAAAATGTCATTGTCTTTTTATTGAGAAGAAATAAATCTAATACACACACACATATA
>JBCEZX010000015.1:6809631-6842910 GCA_039654345.1 Cataglyphis cursor
TATACATATACTTTAATATATATTTTATTATAAGAATTATTATTTATTAAGTATATGTTTAATGAAATATTTCATTATCTACATAATTTTTCTTCGTTGCGCTTTCACCGGACGGAAAAAAGATGATAAAATCTATTTTTGAGAGCGAGTCAAAGCCATCTTTCGGAGTCAAACGATTTTAATTTTGGTCACACGGAGATGAGTTTACAACGTGTCGTTTATATGCATTAAAATGTCGACAATCATACATTTTTTTATATCATTATTTTATTTTTGTATGTTTTGTCTGATATGCAGTGATTTGAGTGAATCTTTAAGAAAAATACGTAAGTGCAAAATGTTATTTATCTTTTATTATGATTTTATTTTCCGATTAGAATCGATATAATAAGACACGATTTATATAATTGAAAACTTTTTCTTAATATTGTACTATGACATATAAAAAAAACTTAAAAGAAAATTTGAATATTGACAAATAATTTAATTTTAAATTTACAAAGTTAAATTAAAATTTGATGCCAATAATAGAATTATAAATATTATAAACAATTATTTTTTATTAAAATTATTTTTATTTCTTATATTTATCTTATTCATAAACGGCTCAAATAGAGATTTTAAGATTAGTTTATAAGAAGATTATGTATGCATAAATATATATATCTATGTTAAATAATAATTTTATTTGTTTAATTCTTAATAATTTAAAATTAAAATGGCTAAAAATAGAAAAAAAACAAACATTGAGAAAGATAATAGCATTAAATATATAGTACACTTAATAATTTCATAAATTCAATCTCTAAAAATTTTAAAATATAGACAAATTTATAATTAAAAAAAATAAATTTCTGCATAAGTTCTTTTAATTATTATAATCTTTTTTATAAAGTTATATTTTTTTCCTTTGATGCGCTGCTTTTGTTAGTAAATATAGATCTATCTGCAATGCATCTTACTGTGTGTATGTAATTTTTAGCCACGATTGAGGCTAATGTCACAAATGACGATGTCACGGAAACGCAGCACACCATTTGTAAGATTGCAACGGAAGATGTGGTCGCGAATGCACGTGCCACTGTTACAACAGTATTCTCTGGAGCTTGTAAAGCAAGTGAGTGAAAAATAAAATAAATATTAAATATAATTTGATTAGTATTAGTTAGATATATATTCTCTTTGCATTATCTTAAAATTTTTACGATTTTTTAAATCGGTTTTAACTTGTGATACCAGATAAAAAAGAAAAATTGTGGAATATTATTGCATATGCGTAAAGATCTCAAATTTCTGGTATTTAATAAAAGAAAAAATATCAATTATAAATTTAAATAAAAACGACCTTCTATTCAACGTCGAATTAAACTTTAGAAATCAATTAAATTTTTTTTATTTAGATAAAGATAATCTTGCCTTGTGAATATCCCTTAATACACAGAAGAAGCTAATTGTAATTTATAAAAACATATGTTTCTAGAGACAATGGATGAAAAATTTGCAAAACTGGAAAAAATATTGATGAAGGAACTTACGGATATTAAATGGTTACTTCGCAACATTTTGGAGCAGCAGCCGGATTATCTAAAAAATATACAAAACGCTAATCTTTACGATGGAATATCCGATGATTATTTGTCACCGAGGCAAGATGAGATTGATAAATTCAACAACACTGTACAAAATTTATCAACATCAAATAGTAAGTGCAATCATTACGAATTAATTTTAGTATATATTTCGAAAAAAAATTTAGATTATTATATGTAATATAAATTTTTAAAAATTTTTAATAACAACAAAAAATACGTATTTAACATGCAATTCATAATAGCAGAGGAGTCTAAAGTTAACTTTATGCTCTAACAATAAGCTAAACACAGAGTAGTTCTTCAGCAACTGGTGGGTCTAAAGTTCTCAAAACTTTCCAAGTGCTTCTGCTTCTATATAACATTATATTCTACAACACACATATGAATGATATTAGTTGTATACGCAAATAAACTTGGTGGCTAAAGAACAATTTTATAGTAACTGCAATTAAATATATAATATATCTCAAAAAAAAAAAAAAAAAAAAAAAAAAACAATTAAGAATTCTTCTATTTTATTTTATATTGATTATTGAAATTAATTTTGCAAGAAATAATTATATATGTTACAGAACAAATTTGTAATAATATTTTTCTTAAATGAATCAAACTATCATTTATTGTAAAATTTAATATTTACTATGAAATATTAAGATCATCAAAACTTAAAATTCTAAATAATAGACAAGCAGTTTTTGTAATTTGATTGCATTCCAAAGCTTATTATGAAAAACTAAATTAACTTCATTTTCAATCGCTTATAACTAAAATGAAAATGTATAATTTATTTTCTAAAAAGCTAAAATTAAGCACATTACAAAATATGATATTTTAATTTCGTGTGTGTTATCGCATAACATAAATGTCATTCTAGAATAATACAATACGATTTTGCGTGTATAGAATTTTTGCATTTCTTGCATAATATTGCATTGTTACTTCCGAGTCTAAGCATTTGTATATAAGAGATATGTGGCTTTATGCAAATGTGGATCTGTTGAAGGCGTGTTGTGAAAAGTTCGCCTTGTTTATGGAACGCGCACGTGATAAAGCTAAAGCTTAGTCGGGATAAACATGATTCAATCGAAATGAATGGTGTAACAAAGTACCGAGATTTATTTCAAGTCGCTCGCGCGCGATTAACTCTGCATTATTATCTCTGTGTTGCGTTTAAATAATAAAAATATCATGTAATCCACTGAGAAATCTGTGAAAGCTATAATGCATTTTTTAATAGAATAAAATAAAAATTTAATAGCTTAACTTAAGATATTTGATTTTAAATAACTTTTAATCTTAAATGATTTGTCTCAATCAAATTTTTCAAATTAATATGTGGTTAAGCAAAATTTACTTCAAATTTACTAAAACAAAAACGTTTTGTCTGAAGCTTAATTAATCTCAACTTAGTAATTTTCAATTTTTTAGTTAACTTCACAATTAAAGTTTCCATCAAATTCTTGGTGCTGAAAAAAACAATTTTAGAGATAATTACAAAAAAAGATATTATTTGAGATAATATATATCATAAGGATCTTCGTATAAAAGAGAAGGATAATATATCAAGGGAAGAAGATAGTGAAATGTTACGTTAATATAGAATGTTAAAGATAAAAATTCAAAATTAACAAGCAATTTTTATCTACAGATTCAACAAGAACATTCATTTATTATTGGCAAATAAAAAACTTCGACGAGATGCTAATGAACTGGCAAACCGGCCGCTCGATGCGCAGTCCTACTTTTTATGCGGGTCAAAGCGGTTACGCCATGTATCTGAAAATCACGCCAAAATATTTTCCCGATGGCACAATTTTTATGGGGGTCGGATTGACGCGCGGCCGTTACGATGCCATTCTCGCGTGGCCCTTTCCACACAGGATTCGCCTTGAGGTATGTAAAAGCACAACAATGAAAGGAGTTGTGGCGGTCTCGGGAATAAATCGGTCATACGCCTGAGTAAAATAAGATTTCACAGAGGATTTTCGGATTTTCGGTAATGCAATTGCGCGAAGCACAAAAGAGAAAGAACCTGCCGGTGAGCGATAGGGGAAAAAAAAACAAAGAACGAGATGTCCTATCGAATCCTCATTAGGATTTTGTACGAAAGACTGTTGAGGGACGGGCTCAGACAAAACTTTCTAATACAATCAAATGATTTCAAAATAAGTTAAAAAGTTGCGACTATATACGATATTTTGTACTTTCTACTTGCATTTCATTATAAATAGGACAAATTATCTTTGAAACGTCAAAGAATATATAATATAAAAATAATTTTTTGTTTAGTTTTCTTAGTATTATTAAAGAAACAAGTATATGAAGTCAATGATAATTTTCTGTTAGATTTTTCAAGATATTCTATCTAGATGTGACATTTTTTGAACTATGTTTTTAAAATAAAATAAAATAATTAATATAATTAATAAATTATATAATTAATTAAATGCGATTATCGGTATAATGCGACTTGGCAGGTTTTGGATCATTCTTTGGAAGGCGTGCGCGAGGATCGACGATCTCGAATTTGGGATCCGGTAACACTTTGCACAGAAAAATTTTGGGGTAGACCCGTGGGAAAGGCAGATAATCCAGAATGCGTTGGATTGAGTATTTCCAGACGTGTTATTCGATCAAAATCGTTATCAATCATATCTCAACGATATTTAAGAAATGCAAAATATATATGGAATGGAAGTGTTCTAATAAAACTTAATGTTTATCTGCAGATTATTTAAGGTAAGCTATTTAATTATCAAAAAGTAATATTTGTTATACAAGTATATGCTCTGTTATTATTTAAAAAACGTGTATTATAATTTATTTTAAAAAGCTAGAAAGAAAGAGCAAACTAATTAATTGAATAATTATTTTAAATATTAATAAATTAGATAACAGGTTTTATAGAATTTATTGAATACAAACCAGATCTAATTCAACAACTATCTAAGGACTTACTAACAGCAAATTAATTAAGATATTTTCAATTTGAAGAGATAAGATATATATAAATAAATGCATAACCATTTAAAAGCCCCTATAAATAAAGAAATATTTAATAGTAAATAAATATTCCTAATTCTATTCTAACTAGCACCAATATTATACTGATTACATGTTTATATGTTTTCGTCGTGTACAATACATTTGTAGCGAAATTTTCCCTAAAAGTTGTATACAAAATAAAATATAATCGCATAATTATTTTTTTGATTTGTTTAATTATGACCAGAATTGAAGCGATAAACGAAAGTAAGTATAATAAGTATCAAGTCATATCAAGACATAGCTGTAAAGTAAATATAAAGGGATATAATTACATCTTACAAGAGGATATAACTACATCCGTGCTTTTGAAAAAAAACTTTTTAGTTTTAATTATATACAATTAAATGATATTATTTTGATAATATATTCACATTTATTGAATATATTTTGTATTGATATTGCAAATGAATATTATAATATACACTTACTTAAAAATAAAATATATATAATTTGGTCTATTAGAGAAATACTGGCGGCACTCAAGCGTCAGGTTGTGTCAAATTAACTTTCCTGCCTATTACGTAGGGGCATCCGATTCGAGATATAAACTTGCGGCATTTGCTGTAATTGATTATCGTATTCCTCACGATCAATCGCGTTCCAAGTGTTTTGTTTAGCAGTATTCAAGAGCGTTCTGAATAAATGAAGCAGTGTAGAAATACGTGGTTCTTTTTTCTCTTCTCTTTTTTCCTCCGAAACAAATCTGCCACATCCTACAAGAGACCAAAAGTTCTCGATTACTAAAATTTTATTTACTAAAGTGTTTGAAAATATGTGGCTTTATAATAGACAGATATTTTTATATAAAAAAGACAGATATTTTTGTATAAAAAAAAACTGGTAAAGAATTTTAGTTAGAGAATATTTAATATTATAGTATTTGTATTATACTGCAAAATTATAATATTTTTAAGTTATTATTAACTACTAAAAAATTGAAATTACTTCTTACCCGTAAAAGCATTGCAAAACGGTCTCTTTGACTTGATTGTGTTCTTCATCATAAGGGCATCTAAAAGCTGACGTTCGAACTGCAAAAGTGAATTATGTCAATCGCATACGTTAGAAACGCTTTTATCTTTTTGAGAAAAATAATAAAATCATATTTTATTAAATATAAAATCATATTTTATTAAATATAAAAAAAATTTTTTAGATAAAGATTTTTTTCTCTATTCATAATAGTTGAAAGAAAAAAATATATTTTTATAAAATGCACTAAGGCACAAATTGAAAAAATTGTTTATTAAAATTTGTTTTACCTCATCTCTCGAAACCTCAGTATTTACCACCTGCAGCAGACATATGCAAGCCAGCATGCAACAAAGATATTCAGTAATCTGCAAAATAAAAAATTAGGATCAGCAAATGCAAAACTGTCTTAATATTTTTTGTTATAATGTTGTGAAGAATGTAATAAAAATAATGGCAAAAGGCAAGTGATGCATTTATATGTGAATCATTTGCAACAAATATTCACGTTATATAAGCATCACATAGAGCCCGTAAATCCGACTGTGTTAAGCTGCTTAGGCATTCTAGATTAATTTACACGATGTTTAATTAATAATTAGCGAAGTTATGGCATTATTTTTTACGCCATAAAAAATGCACTTGATTTGGTTTAATTAACTTAACGGAGATAATTAATAATGATTTTCTTTGCATAAACATACATCTCTTAATATAATATGAGCAAATACCCCAGCAATTGATTTGTATAATATGAAAGTGAATAAATAAAGTCATTATTATTCGTAGTATTTGATGTGCACAATTCTGTTTTTTTTTTAATTTACAGTCTTTATTATTTTATAATAGAAATGTTGACACAGCCGTATATATATTAAATATTATTCTAATTATATATTTGCAGAATTTATACTCCAATAATTGTGTATTTTTCAGCCAGAAATAATTTACTTACAATATTATTAGAGTACATTACGTCGTTATTTCTTTAAAATAATGTTAAATATTAATATTAATAAATAAGTTACATATTTTTTATTAAAAAATAAAACTTTCTTTAAATTAATTTTATCTCTTTTTCTCTGCCCGTTGTGTATCTATATATTTAATATTTAAATTTTAATATATTTAAATATATTTAAATGTATTTAAAATTTAATAAATCGTTCCTAGCTATTTAATATAAAAATATGCTATTTATGTTTATCGAAGTAGTCATTGTTTTATATAAATATTCATATATTTGGTGAAAGTAGCTATTATTACATATGGATTTAAATATATTTGATTGAGATAATCAGCTGGTGCTATTGCATAAGATATTTAAATATATGTATATATCTCATGAAAATAACAGCTTTAACAATCAAAAGAACCACAGACACTACATTCGCACAATATGAAAAAATATTCAAACCAGATTCTGAATTACTTTGTAAATGTGCAAATTTATTATCCAGTTTTTTATCATATAGAGTATAGAGAATCAATTATAAAAAAAATTATCAAATAAATGAGTTCTTTTATAATAAGAATTCTTTTTGAGATTTAATTACTTGTATATTAATATTAAATTATGTTTTCTCTATACATTTTTATTTATAATAAAATATATTTTGTAGAAAATTTTATGCATTTTAGCTTGTGTGTATGTGTATTTAATATACAACATTTCTAAGAGGAAATATATACACATATATTTAAAAAACAAATATATTAAAATTTCAAGAATGGCACTCTCTAATAGAAATTTTTGTTTTCTATTATTTCATTATTCTGTTACATTATTACAACATAGAAACATAATGTTAAATAAAATAAATTTGAATCATTATATGTGTAAAATTGAATTTAATAATTTATATATTTGTCACGAAAAAATCGAATACACTACCTTCATATTTAGATCTTCTTTTCGTCTAGAAGTTTTCAAAACCTTGGGATTCTTCGAGATTCTGAAGTGCACCTCTGAAGCGATGTCTTTTTGACAAAAATTACGTCCTCGATCTACTATCAATACAGATTTCACGTTTGCCAAAAGGTTGTCACGCACGGTTGAAGCCGTGGCTTCTCTCTCTCGTTTGAGGGGCAAAATCGCGCGACTGCTCTTCAAATACAAACCCCATTAGCCCCTCCATTGCGATAAGCGCCACGGGGGTGAATGCAAGCCTGGAGAACGCATGACCGCAACGGCGCGAGCGACGATTACATTTCACACCTCAAAAAAAAATCACTCTTCTTTATCAAAGATGTATTTAGTCTGGCTCGAGGTGGGTGAATTGCTAATACACTTCTAGTTTAACTTACTTCCAAAAGAATCCTTCTTTTTCATTGTTGAATTCTGCTAAGAATACACAGAAACGCAGTAAGAGAGAAAAATTGCAGAAAAGAAGGAAATAAAAAATAATATTAATAATAATATAATTTCTTAATTGTCATAATATGATAATTATTTTTCTCTTTTTCTTTCTCATTCTCTTTCTATTAAGAAAAAATAAACAAATTAAATTTTTATTTTAATTTTCTAACATTTAAACATTAAATAATTATTTGCATCTAATTATAAACCATCTTATTTTTCTCTAAAAGAGAAAAATAGAAAAAGAAAAGAAGAAGAGAGAAGGATGCTTTTTCTTTTGTATTTAAAAAGTCTATAAAACTTCCAGTATTTATTTTTGGAAGATATTAAATTATTTTCTATTTCTCTTTGTCAGAAGATATATTTACATAACTCTCTTAGTTCGCATAATTTTTCGCTATATTGTATTATAACTGTATTCGTGACTATTCACGGGGTATGCATCTTACGTAATTCCGTAGGCAGATTCAGTACATGTTGCTCCTTAAGATTCACGGATCATAAGTTATCATTGTTATCAGTCACATGATTTAACGGAAATTTCAACAGTATATTGGCATCCTACTATTTTACAGTATATTGTACGTGAGAGAATTCTCGTTCTCGCACTTCGTTATGATACTATATTAATTGGTTGTAGATTACAGAACAATTTGATACCCGGAATCTAAATCTATTGCAATACAATAGCGATTAATAGATTTTTTTTTTTTCATATAGCGCATAGTCTATAAAAATTGGATTATACGTTGAAAGAATGTACAAAATAAAAATCGATGTGTATTGTACAAATTGTTGAAAGCACATACATATAACATATATCAGTATACATATTTTAACGTATTAATTATTTCGAAATATGATTTAATTTTTAACGTCATTTCGTAATGTTACGTTATTAGTAAAACTGTATTAGTAAAACACTAACTATTACCATTTTTTTGGGATTTGTTTCCTGCTTTTGATTTAATCTCGATTTGATCTCTATTTTTAATTTATTTTTCACGGCCAACTTTCTTTTAAGCGTAAGTATTTGATATAAAATGACATATTCGTATTAATTGTACTAAATTTTGATATCAAATTCTTTGATCAATTTGAAAAATCAATACATTCCAAAAAATTTTGAGACATTAATGGGTTATAGATTCGAATTAAGCATTTAAAAGAAAAAAGCATTTTGCACATAAAATTTTGCATATGTCAGCAGATAAACAAATCTCACTTTTTATTTACATATGAAAGTGAACACGTTGCATTAATACAATTTTAATTCTATATTTGATTATAAAGATATTTAATAAGTTGTGAGTTAAAAAATTGCATTGCAAATAACGACTTCTCTTAAAAAGGAAAAACATTTCGTTCTCAAAAATTAACTCGAAATTATCAAAGAGACTATCATTAAAATTTAATATAGTTAAAACGAAGTCTCATATATACGTATAAAAAACATTATAAATAACGAAATCATTCTCTTACATACAAAAAACTGACGCTAAAGTGAAATGTTAGTTTACAAATTTTTAAAATTAGATCAGTTCTACCCATGTTGTATCAACATTATATACTATATTTTGTAAATAATTATATGTGTGTGCAAATTAAAAATAAAAGAGATATGTGTGATATTTTAATATTGATAAATAAATAAAAAATGTTTCATTTGAGTTTTACAAAAACGATATAAATCAATGTAAATGCATTAATTACTTCCTTTCGCGTACATATGACTTATCGAGTATTTGCGCACAACAAACGAGAACTCGAACTATGCAAAAAAGGTCAAAAGTGAAGTGATCGGAACTGAAGATTAGTGTCGATTAAATCGATGCCAGGAAGCGAAATATAACAGGTCGGCCGGGTAAGAGTCCTCTTGTAAAAATCATAGAAAAAACAATCGAGCTTAAGTACTTACATCGTTCCCACATCAGAGCCTGCTGAGTTACGATTAGATCGTTCAACCTAGTTCGCCAGTGGTTGTCCAATCTTTCTCACTTTTCTTTCTCTGAAATTTTCGAGTATATGCTTTTCTGTGACGCGACGATGAATATTTAGAAACTGCGAAAGAGATGGACCAGCAGGAAGAACGAGCTAAACTTCATAATTATTCAACATCGATTTTTATTGCAGACTTAATACTGGCAATCGTTGTCTTGACGTCTCTCACATCATCGAATATTACTTAATTATTTCGATCACATTTGCATAATACATTTACGCAAAGAACAACTTTTCTTAATATTTAATTGTAAATTATTATTCTGGAAAGATATTTATATAATATATATAGTTGGTGTGATTAAACGCTTAAACAATGTGACAAGCTATTGTTTTATTCAAATAAATAGCGATGTTTAATTTTATGATAGGTATAAACGCTGTCACCACTAAAATTAAGACGCAAGACAGTAAATCATTACTGCTCCTAGCAGTTACTGGATAATAGATCACCTATGAATAAGAGATGTGCCTCTTATGCAAAATACCGAATGTATATAACTGTCTCACATAAAGGGGAAAATAAATACATACATTTATAGCAGTCTGCGTTAAACGTAAACACTCACAAGACGTTTCTCAAAACGTTTACTAACAGTCATTGTTAAAATAAATGCTGAATTAAAAATAGAATGCAATTTCAACAAAGATATATATTCCTTTTTTTAATTTGTAATATTTACTTCTCAAAAAAAATTAATTTGTTATCCAATGTTAAAGCATTAAAAATATAAATATAATAAACGATATAATAAAATTACAATGTTTTAAAAATGATTGCTCTAATTTCAAAAAAATTGAAATTTATAATTTTATAAAAAACGGATTGCTACGAATCTTTGCTAAATTTATTTTTATGTAAAACATAGAATATGAAAAACGATCTATATATCACATTTATATTAATATTACATTTTTTTAACTTTATATTACCAATTCTTATTATATATTGTGGCATAGTATATATATGTAAATATTATTTTAAAAAATCATAATGTTAATTGTCATCTTCCAATGTATATATGTATCTATATACGTATGTATTTTTTTATCTATAATTGATTTTGGGAGCAAAAATCAAGAGATACGGTAGTGTCTCGCACCAAGTCCGTGCGATAACAATGAGGCACTCCGAGATATCTATACGCGAGTCGGATAGTATACATGTAAACAATATTCACGACACAGTTTATAAGTTCGCCCGGATAGCTCAGTCGGTAGAGCATCAGACTTTTAATCTGAGGGTCCAGGGTTCGAGTCCCTGTTCGGGCGATTTTTTTTATATTGCGCAATATTTAATATATAGGGTGTTCTATTAGGAAAAAAAAAACAAATCTCTAGTATATATTCTAATAATTTGTTGGTTTCGTTACTAAACATCCTGTATATACTGTTTATACATTAAGTGTATATATTTTCTCTCTACAAAATAATTTTAAAAATTTTTTATTCATAAATATGTTTTATATATTAGTAATAATTAAATAAGAAATAATATATTAAAATTTATTTCTCTCAACTTAATCTATAATATTTTTAAAAATACAATTAGCACATTCTATTTTTTCACTTGTTCAATACAATTTGAAAAATTATATACATAAATAATTTAGAGATATGTAAATTAATATATATATATATATATAAAATCCGAATAAGATTTTATTTTTTACATCATAAAATACATCATAAAGTATCTTCATTTATCTCTTTAGATGTATAAAACTAGTTAAAAATGAGAAATATATTTTGAAAATATATGTGTATATTTTATTGTATATTTTATTTGAAAAGCTCTATTTTATATATTATACTTTGGAGCAAACAGTTTGTATTATAAATTTCATAATATTTCATACATAATAAAATGTTATCTCTTATTTCATTGTTATAAAACATATTTTTAAGAATATTGAGCTATTTATCTTGAAGCTTTGATTAACTATAACAATAATTATAATTTACTTATATAGTACTAAAAAAAATTATCACAAAATTATATATATATCTTTATATAAATTACATATATAATAAACAAAAATATAGGAATATAAGAAAAGAGACAATGCAATTAAAGTGATACATATGGTAAAGTGAAAATTAATATTTCAAAGAAAGGTTATTGAGAAAATCCTTTGTTGATAATATCAATAATATAAGATTCAATATAAACACAATATTATTGTTCAAAAATGATAGAAAACGTAATTTACACATTGATATGTATTAAATCTTTTGAATGTTTGAATTTTGTTCTTTTACACTACCATCTTGCATACCAAAGAAAGCTTTCTCCGCCATATTTATAAATAGGCCAGTTTCAATGACACCAGGTATCAGAGATATTTCCTCATTAATTTTATTCCAATTAGTTAAGTCTTGTGGAAAATGCCAGTCTAAAATAAAATTACCATTATCTGTTATTACTGGACCCTGTAAATAAAATATAAATTATTTACATACTATTTATATTTATTTAATAATTTGAATAATAAAAATATATCCACTTACAGCTTTTGCCAGAGCCATTCTAATTTTTGCAGTTCCTCCATATGTTCTTTCAATTCTGTGTTGAATCGGCACATATGCCATAGGAACTACTTCAATAGGAATTCCTTTCTTATACTGCTCACCAAGCTTTTGTGAGTTTTTCCTGAAATGTAAAATACATAAAGAAATTATATATTTATGTCTCTGTAGATAATATTAAAGTAAAAATTATGCTCTTACGTATAGTCTGCTATAACAACAAACCGCTGAGCACAGGAAGCTACAATCTTTTCTTGTAATAAACATCCTCCACCACCTTTAATGAGATTCATTTCAGCATCAACTTCATCTGCTCCATCGATTGCACAGTCCAGCTATAACCATGTAAAAGTCATGTTTATAAATGTCATATAATAAAAAATATAATATAGAGAAAACACTTCAGAATTACCTTTGGATAAGTTTCTAAGTCACCTAAAGTTAGATGATTATCTAATATAAGTTGACGAGCTTGAAATGATGTAGGAACACAGACTATGTTGAGTCCTTCCTCTTTGACACGTTCAGCTAAAAGCAAAAATCTTTGTAAACACATTTATCTAATATATTGACAAAATATTTAAATATAATAAAGATATATTTTATTAATCGCAAAGAAAGAATAAAGTATTATTACAACTTATATAGAAAACTCAATCTAACATATAAAATTTTTTATGATGTAATAAGAATAAAAAAATATGTTGATGTTATCAGTGAAAAGGTCAAATGTTAATTTAGCCACACGTTTTTCAATAAAACAATCCAGAGAATAATGCATAAAATATACTATGATATCAGCGTTTAAATTTTAAAATTAAATTAAAAGTAGGAAAATAATCTCCTACCACAGCTATCAACGCCAACGTATCAAATTCTACAACATTAATTGTATCATTTGTTTTAAAAATGACTTTAGCAAGAAAATGGATTTTTCCTGTACACATATTGTTTTTATACAAATACATGTATTGGAACACAGAAAGTTTAATATATAAATAGTAATAAAATATATTTTTGTACAGTTTTAATATGTACATTCGAATGTTTTCTTGGAGAAATAAGAATTCTAAAATAATATTAAAACTGGTTGATAACTAATTAAATATATCATAATGTTCAAAACATACTATTCTCAAATAAAATAATTATATGTTAAAGAAACATTACCAAGTCTTTGAACGGCATAAATCACAGTGGATCCGCTACCGATTCCGACCACAGTGTTATTCTGAAAAACGATTCATTGGAATATTAATATAACCTCATAAATTAACTGATCAATTATATATAATCTTTTTAAAAAAACCAGCTTGCCTGGACATATTCGTTCACGGCTTTATGAGCCGCAATTTTCTTGGCACTTTCAAGCGGACCCATCTTTAGTGAACTTGTCGGAACACCGTGCCATAATCTGGCGGCTATTTGAATAGGCAAACGGACCATATGTGAATTGAATGTAAAATTGAATGGCTATAGAAGCATCATACTCTTTTTATATTATACGAATCATGTGCACGTATATTATAAGTATTCGATTAAAAATCGATTTTTTAAAGCATCGAGAAAAATCGCTCTTTTTAAAAAAAGTCGATTTTTTTAGATCCATCTTGTATATTCGCGAATTGATTCTTTTAAATTCTAGATATTAATTCTTGAGATCTTTAATTGAGACATAAGAGTCATAATAAGCGCGTGTGTTTTACTTCTTCTTGAATATGATTTAAATAATTATATGAAAAAAGATATTGCAAAATTTTTAATTGTTACCATAAAAAATATATAAATTATATATAATATATAGAAATAAATAAATATATCTCTTGTAATATTTGTTTTATTCTTCGTATTCTGTTGATCCCGAGCATTAATAATATTATCATCATATATATATATATATTTTAGTGTCAATCTATATTTAGATCCTGATTCACTCAAATAAACATAAAAATCCTGATTTCCGGGTGTACTTCATAAATTTGATATGCATATGTAATAGGAAATAAGCAGACATATATGTCTTAATTGAATTTCCATTATATTCAGCATCAGAGGCATATAACACAAAATACAACCGAACACAATTTACACATTTCAATAATTATTATATATAAGACCTTACTTGAATTCTCTCTCTTCTTCGCTATTAGTAATTAGCAATAATATTAATCAACACTTTCCGTTTTAATGTATCTATCACGCACAAGATTTCGATTATCAATGCATTCCCTCATCTTTCATCTTCTCTCTTTTTTCTCCATCTTATTTATTCATTCGCTCTCACTTTTGTTCATTACAATCATATATTCATACATATTCGTATAGCATCATCATTTTAAAAGTCAAGTAAAAATCCATGAACTTCCCCATGATAATTCGTGTAATTATGTACTCCAGCATAGAGAAAAATTTTTAACAAGACATATCATTCAGAACTCTGAAATCTATTCCTGTGGTTGTATAAAAAAAAAATCTCATATATTCGATATTAAAAATATTCAATACTTAATCGATGATGTATTAACTTAACCGCTTAAAATTTGTTTTTATCGCTTGTTGATCAAATAATTAAATTCTCTCTTCAATAAATTAATTGGTATCTTTATAAAAATTAAGTTACACTGGAATAAAGAAAATTTCCATCTAAAAAAGTAATGTCACTAATCAAGAATTTTTGAATTACATATGTTGACAAACTAGATCGCGTTAAAGTAATCCGATGTGAGTGTAACAATCGCAAAAAGCAAACTCTTAACACCAATTGCATAAGTATCTTATATTATGCATCTAGATCGCTTAAATAATCATCTACAAATAGAAGGAACACGTATATTTTCCATAATTATTTTTAAGCTTTCGCATAAAATTAAATAAATTTCTTATTGTGATTTTTGGCTACTTATCCTCTAAAAAGGATGGGCTTTAACGTGACCATAGCAATAAAAACAATTATGCCGAACATCTCTCTTTCGTGATATAAATCGGGACATAAATCTATCAATTAGTATCAAATTGTGTTATGAAATTAGATCACCAAGTAAATAATATAAGTCTCTTATTCTTTCTCTTCTCAATTTGATTACGCATATACAAGAAGATATCTGTCAAAATGTGAAAGTAAAATTGTATATATTTACCGAAGTTATTATTTATATATAATTGATATTTCAAATAATTTTTTATAATAGAAGTTTTCAGAATTTTCAAAATATCTATCTAATAAAAAACATCAACTTGATTGCCAATATAGAATATAATATTTTTCTACAATTATAACATAATAGATTTTTACAATTTGATAGATATTTATATGAGACATCGCATTAAGATGAGAAACAAACGTATTTTCTTATTCATTTTTATATGTTTCTTTCCTGTGTTTTAAAAAATAGAAAAAATAGAATTTCTTCCAGTCAAGAGAACTTCGTTATTTTCTTCTATCATATCTTTCTGTCTTACATAGCGCATGATTCTTCCAAGAAGTAATACAATGGCAAACTGCGTCTAAAATTTTTTTTGCAGAGGAATTGGATCGCACTCAAAGGTAACTATAATTAGCACATTTTTTTTTCTATCTTTACATATCTACTACATATAGCTTTTCTTTACTTTTTATAATTCTTTTCCTTTATCAAGTATATCGCTCGCTTCTAATTAAATCGAAACCGGTATAATTACGACAAATTCTGATTTTTAGCATAATCAACACAAAAAAACTTAATATTCTTAATACTCTTCTTGCAAAACCTTTTTTTTGTTTCTTTATCTAAACAAGAATGATACCGATTTGCATTATAACGAATCGATACGTTACGGTTTACAATGACAGATTGAAGTATTATATACGTGTATTATCTTCAAATTCTCTATGTTCATTATCCCTATTCGACATTTCGTACAGACACGTTATATATTCTTTACTAATTGATAAAATTACATTTATTATAACGACGAGATTTTTAAATTAATCTCGCCTTAAGAGCAACAAATATAAGAAAAATAACCGCGGAGAATTTCTCATTTCATGTTGTATGTAATGAAAACATATTGCGCTATCGTAACATAAATATGTTAAATAAAACATTTCAACAAAAAGGACATATGCATGTATTATATCAGAATCATTCTCATATTTATATTTATATATAATGTATAATTGTTGCGAATGATAGCGTGACCTTGCTTAATCTCCACTCATACACATTGATAACGCAATATATTACAATGACATTCCCTTCGTTTTAAAACGATTGATAATTGTCTAATGTATATTATAATCAGGCATCTTCATTTGGGTTGCAAATTTAGATATACACAAGCCTTAAGATTATTACATTAATAATTAATTAATATAACTAAAAAAATAATTGACTAATATAATTAAAAATAAAATATGTATTAATAAGATTGTAATATAATCGTTAATAAATCAGAGATTTGACAGGATTCAGTTTTTAATGTTTAATTCGCCCTTTAAGCTCTCTATCTTCTTTTGCTTTTTTCTCGAATTCTATCACATATCTTTTATTAACTATACACATATACAATATTGCATATGTGTATAGTTATACAATATTGTATCATTATTTCAAATTTACTTCGGCACGTGCGCAAACATAATATTGCATGACGTATATTGAGGAAATAATATGCTATCACGTGCATCTGTCTTTTGTATATGGTTATTATGGATAATTATCAGTAATTATGAATAATTGCCAAATTAATCAAATTTTTTTTACCGTAACGTTATAATTCAGTTATATAATAAACATTAATGATACATAAAAATATAATGAATATAAATCGAATATTTATAAAGGAAGAAGATTTTATATGTAACAAAAAGAAAAATGAGGAAAAAAATATCGTAAGAATTTTTTTTAGGGATTATAATAATGTTAGTATGCTAAATTCTGTATTTAATTGCGTATATTCATTGATAAATTTGCAAAATGCTTATTTGCATGAATTCTGAAGTCTTTCTTAGTTTGCTAAAATCTACGAATCTTGATCAATCATTGTGTAAACTGGGAAAAGATGCTGAAATAGCTTTTGTGAAATTTCCTAAAAATTTTCAAACATTATTTCATGTAATATATATGTATATATATATATACATATATATATATACATATATATAATGTTGTAAATAATAATAACAAAAACATTCAAATGAAAACAGAAAATTTGACATCTGACAGTTCGATTAGTATGTAGAAATAAGGAAAACACAATTTCTCAAATAAAAATAAAGTATGCAATGTTTTGTTTTTAAACTTAATTAAACAAAAAAAAAAAAACGCAATTTCTAATCAATTAAATGATTTATATCGATTTAGAATCAAGAAACTTCGTTTCTGAATATAGACTTCCGTAATTTGGAGAGAATCATCATAATATATTCTATTTGAATAAATAATTGATTCGGTCAGAATATATAATAATACAATAAATTCGCTCACAATATCCGCTATTTGATAATTTTACGTATGCATATGTTTATTAAGATTAGCTCAGTACAGTATTAACTTCATTGGAGCATCATGCGCAAGATATTCACAATGCAGACACATCCATCTTTCAAAGAGGGTAGTCGATCCCTTTCTCAGGCATCCTGCATTAAGGCAATTCAGTGTATCCCGTTTAATTTGTTTCAAATCTATTTCTTCATAAACTGCAATTAATTACACAGCACAAAGTACAAGATTGTGAATAGCTATTCGAAAAAAACACTCGTTTAAAGTGTATACACGTCGAATATAGATTAAAGAGATAAGCAAAACATCCAGGAAGATTAAAATATATCAAAGAAATGGCAATTAAAAGTTAAACACATTCCTTGCATACACAATTTGTCCTTCTAATTTCTTTAATTTTTAATTTCAAAGTTCCTCGATATCTCGCGCATAGAAAATAAAATGACCAAGCTCTGAATTTCATACTATGATAATATAGATTCACACACTAAATAATATTTCAACGGATCTCTACACAATGCGTGTATATTTAATTTTTGCATATTTTTTTATAAAATGTTACACGTTTCACAGAACCACCACATCTTGCTGATACACGCTCACACGGGATAGTAGGCAAAAGATAATTTGAATTAACGAAATTAATGACAGGACAGAAAATTATGTATGCCACAATGACCATGCAAGAAAAAAGGCAGAAAGAGATGAAAAAACAATAAAAATTTGAGAAAGACAATTAATGCTTATGTATACAAATATTTTCGAAATCTTCTACTCTCTGAGTAGAAATTTTACAAATGCATCACATGCATACTTTGACACAATGTTACCAATGTTTCTTTGTGTGTAGAAAAAATAAAAGAAACAAATAATTTGTTATTAAAAATATTATATATTCGCGAAATCTCGCTTTCAAAAAAAAAATTTGAAGAAAAATTTAAAGATTTTTTTTATTGCCATAATTGATTCACAATAAAACAGTTTACGTTATGCTTCTTAAAACATGTATTAGATATATATTCCAAGTATACTTTTAAGAGAAAACAGAATTTTTAAAAAATATTATTACAGTTATTTTTTTTAATGCCTTAAAATGGAGTGATTAATTTCAAAAAAAAAGTTTATTCCACAACTATATTGAATTACGATCTACAATTATGTAATTCACAATAATCTAAAAAATAATGATCTCTGACAAAGTATTTAATTAAATATTAATAAAACATTTAATACCATTTAATAAGCGCAAAAGGCTAAACCATTCTGAGAGATTAATTTATAAAGTTGTCGTACGATAATAATTTATAACAATTAAATGTAATCTCTCTCCACTTTATGACATCATCTTCTTATACCTTGTATAATTGCCAAGGGATGGTCCGCGCGCTAGTGCCAATTTACTAAATCAAATTTAATTCTATTAAACATCTATTTACTTAAGATAGTCTATAAAGTATATAAAATTTTGTCAGTATCTTTTCCTATTTTTTTTTTTTTTTCGTAAATTTATTTGACATATAGTGTTGCAACAAGTAAATTTTATTTAAAACAAATTGAAAAATAATGGAAGTTTATATTAGCTACAAATAATAATTGTAGACTATAAAATAATATTTTCTTATATATTATACCAATGATTTATTGATTGTAAAGCATACAGAGGAGTTTTTCTCTATTATAACGAGGTTTAAATCTATGTAGTCATCTGAAAAATATGCAGTAACATTGTTCTGCACTGTTATTCGTGACAGTTCATTTATTTATCTCTACAATAGTTTTGTCTATATTATCTTTCACTATTAGTGCGCCGGAGAAGTTATTTGAAGATTAGTTTTTAACAATTTAAGAGCGTTAATATAATACGGACCAACCCAGGCGTTCGTGTATTTTTCTTTGAAAAAGAAAACGCATACCGTGTTTTAAAGTACATAGCACATTAGCAGTCGATTGTTCGATAGAATTTATGCTGCATATATAAATTAACAAAGTTTTTATCATTTTACTTATATTGTAACAGCAAACATATATAATGTACACAATGTAATTTTGAAAAATTTCATTTCTGTACATATTCGTCTAGATTTGCTGGATCACAATACAGTATATTCTCGTGTATACATCCCTATCCTTCTATACTTTGATGAACTGAAGAGTGAACGCTAATGTCGCTGTCTTCATAAGATCTTTCTTTTTACAGCACATTTATTCGTCAACACCTGTTCTCAGCGAGAATAAGAGATAACGCCATAGTAGAACTTCAGTGTGAAAGAACGTGGCAAGATTCGTTCAAAGAAGAATAGTATTCGCGAACAAATTTTATATATTCCGAGAATGACTGCAAGAAGTGAGTTATGTACATTATTATTCCACAGATATGCCACAAGGACCAGCGTAAATCAACTTTTGCCCTTATTTCATGTCACATAACAGTATAGATGGCGAGATTAAAGTTCGGGAAAATAGTAATAGTAGCAGAGCACAAGAAGATGAGGAAGAAGAAGAAGAGGAAGAAGAGGAAGAAGAGGAAGGAGAAAAAAGGGAGGAGAGGGCGTTTCGAATAATTATTAATATATATTATAATAATAACAATAATGATGAGGTGTTCTAAACAGTGCTAGGACTAGTGCTAGAGGGTCCTGTGTGAGGAATCAGGATGGGTGGGTACACGGGCTAAGGAGGGGTTAGTGTGGGGGTGGTGGCTCTGTAGATTGGTTTCTTCCATCTACAGCCCTAACCGGCTTCCTACGCGAAGAACCTACTCCGCCTCTGACATAAGCGGGCGCCGGAGCTGCTATCGGTTCCCTGATAGTTCCAGTACCAGTATTCCTAATCGGTGGCGGCAGTGGTTGCTGCAGTACCTATATTACACGAAATTCTATAAGAATTCGATGTTACTATTTGTATATTGTATTGTGATTTTCTATTGTATGTTAATTTTGACATACTACATCTGGAACTAGATATAACATGCCACATGAAGTAAGAGGAACATTCCACGGCCACCATTACGCATATTGATAGCTAAATTTATAAAATATGATAACTGAGAGATAAAGTTGTATAGGAAAAATAAATATTAAATATAGCTACATCAAGTTCCAAATATTTCATATATATTACTTTCATCTTTCATATACATTTTCTAATAAATTAGAAACAGTAAATACTTTAAATTGTATATTAGATGTCAGAAAAATGGATGCTTACCAATGGCTGAGGTAACACACTATGCATTAATGTTTGAACTATAGGTGGATTTTGCGTTGCAATGCTATTAGGATTCGCAGATAAGCCCTGATTTTGTAGACCTGAGCCCATGCTACCAGTTGTTGTAGCAGCAGCAGCAGATTGCAGAATATGTGATTCCTTTTGTTGCATAGATGTCATCATGTGTTTATTTGTAGCTTGTTCCCTTTTTGTTTCTTGAGCTAAACTCAATTTCTTCGTAGGGATGATGGAAGTATTGGCATTTGGTGTTTCAGGGCTGGTCGTGGCAGTAGTCGCATTTGACGCCGGCGTTTGCACGGTACATTGCTGTTGCATCAACTCTGACAATGTTTGAGAAAGTGTTGCAACGATAAGTTCACGTGCAAAAAGACTTCTATTTGCACTCTCGCGTTCAATACTTTGCAATTGTGAATCAGACAGCGTAGTCGTAATGCATCTACACAAAAAGGGAAACAATCATGTTTATTAAATATAACAATAACCAAGTTTTACAATATTCACAGCACTTCAATAAACATATATATTGATCTTTTCGCTGTTTATATGGATAGATATTTAATTTTACACATACATACACACATATGAAAATATAACAATCAGAATGTGCTTACACATGATAAATGCACATTGTAATATTGTTAAAAATAAATACTTGAAGTAATTTATAATATAATTTTTTAGCAATTTGACACATAATTCTATAAAATTCTGTAAATTGTTGGAAAAAAAGCTAAATTTCAAATCATTATAATCTCTTATAAATTAAAACTTTTGTTTTTTTTTAGTACAAATTTGATTAAAAACTCTCTCTTTTTGATTAAATATTCAGTTTTAAATATCTTAATAATTACAATTCACATTAATATTTTGTAAAAGTAAAACGCTTGAAATTAAGTATATTTATTTACATATTAGTATATGTTGTATATTAAAATTAATATAAGTAGTAATGAAACACTAGATTTTATTGCAACTTGGAAACATATGTTTAAAAATATAAATATTAAAAGAGAGAAACATACCTGGGTAATAGAAACATAACATTCTGTGAGTTAATAGAAGGTATACCAGGTGGATTGGCCACATTGGTCGCATTATTGTTACTATTGGCATTATTTGATGCTCCCATAGCAGTAGAATGACCACCACTACCACCACTAGCACTTCCACTGCCACCGCTCACAGAACCGATTACTTGTGTCTGTCTCCTAGGTAATCGCTCGAGTTGTTGTCTAGCAGCCTAGAGAAGTAATATTTTGTTTAATATCTATATTGTCTAATTTATAAAAAATTATTAATTCTTCCATTATAAAAAACGTTGGAGATAAATGTAAAAGAGTGATTTTTATATAATCATTTCCTTTTTGTATAAAAATAAAGACTTATTACAATATGAATAATAATTATATAGATATAATTCATCAAATATAAATAAATATTTTAAAAAATATTATATATATGTATGTGTGTGTGTGTGTATCTTAATAAAAATTATATTAATTCTTATTGTGTGTAATAAAAAAGATTTGTTTATATGTACCCGGACTTGTTGTCGTTCTAATTGCAATTGCATTTGTAATTGCTGTAATTGCGAAGGTGCCGATGAACTTTGTCCACTTCCAGCTCCACTTCTACGTACTCCCGATAATTGGGACAGCAATTCGGCAATTGGATCTATACCTTCCCGATTACTCGGGCTCAATCCTCCAGATGAACTGAAATGCATGTTGGACCTGCAAGTTCAATAAACATTTTTTAAGATGAGGTGATGATAAAAATTGCTAATTGTTGTTAATCATAAATTTTCTAATAAAACATTTTCTAAAAAAATTTATAGACTGCAAGAAAAAGTTGATAGATAATAATCATAACAATTATATTATACACAATGATGAGTACTCATATAAAAATATAAATTTATCTTAATTTATAGTATTGTATTATGTAGTATCATTTAAAAAAAAAATATCCAATAAATATATTCTACACATCAATAAATAAATTATTATAAAAAAAAAGAGAGAGGTATTATTACATACCGACGAGCACGCGGCGCGCCAACTGCTCTAGATGGATGAGGTATCCGTCTAACTCCATGCCTGCTTGCAGATGGTTCATCCAAGAAGGAGATCAGGTCTCTTGGTCCGCTACGATGCTCTAGTGTCAGATGGCCAGCAAAATCATCAGTTACATGATTAGGATCTCCACCTGGCACTGCTGCACATACTGGACAAACCTGTCATAAAAGTACATAAGTTATTATACTTTTGTCTATATATAATCTCTCTTTCTTCCTTTAAAAATATATAAATATATATACTTTAAATAAAAATATATACATACAACTTCAAATGAAGTATCAGGATGTTCAGCAGCAACGTGCTCTTGCAATGTAGCTTCAGTTAAACCCATTTTCGCACAATAAGGACAAGTTAAAGATTGAGGCTGCTCCACACTCACTCCTTCGCCACCATAGTATAATTCTATTAAAAATCGTTTAAAAATGAATTAAGAAATATTCGATAATTGTTATATATATCTTTCTTGTCTCTATAAATTGTTTGAAAAACTTGAGGGAAAAAGAATATATGTTTTTCTTTGTAAATTTGCAATTTCAATATTCTTAAAGCAAAATTTAATAAAAATAATTAAACAAAATTTTTTGTTTAATTATATTATTTAAAAAACATTATTTCAAAATTCTTTATTTTTCTGTCATCTATAATCAACTGATAATTAACGTTTAATATATTGAAATAATCTTTCTTACTTTGTTAGTATATGCATATATAGCATGCAATAATACTTGTAAAATGTTTATTATCAGTAAATTAAATATATTTTAAATTTGATAAGCATTGTACCATAGTCAGCTCTAGTAAGTATACACTGCATGGGATGATCTGTGAGGTGACGTGTGGTACTAGCACCTCCCTCATAACAGCTGGCACATAGATCATAATCGTAGCATACAAGGCACTTGTATCTACGACCCCGAAAATTTCCCTTCAAACAGGAATCACAGCTTACCCCTAAAATAAATACATTAAATTAATAATAAATACTTTATAAAATTATTACATATCTTATATATAAAGTTTCATAATTTTAAATATTGCTTCAATTATTTCTAATTTACCATTACATTCAATCTTTCAAATTTTTATTTAAATTTATTGTTAAATATAATAATAAAAATTTTTCTATTATCATTTTTCATGGACAAGAAATATATGTGAATAAAAAAACAAAGAACAATAATTAATAGAAAATTAATAACATTTGTGCTAAGCAATGGTTATTTATAAATAAATAATACTTTTTATAATTAAATAATACTTTTAAGAACAAATTGTGCAAATTTTTCTATAATTAAATACTTAAATATTTGAGTTTTTACATATAATATTTTAAGTAATATATATAATAGTGTTGTAATTTAAAAAATAAGTTAAATTTAACAATCTTAACAAAATTGACTCTAGTCATAGGAAATTTAAGAACATTTTTAATTTGTTGATAAAGAATTAAAAGTCAGATGACTGTAAAACTATAAATAGCAATACATAGCAAAGCGAGTCATAGTCTTGCAACAATGGAAGAGACAACAACAAGATTTGAGACATTATATATATACTACACTTGATTGTAACAAATACACACATGAGAATAACTAATTCACATTTTATAAAATGATATAAAATAATTATCACATATCTATTCATACTAAAGTCTATGTATATATAACATATATAGTATCTAATTTATAAAAAAATGCTGTAAAACCAATGATATATCATAAATATTAGAATTTTTAAGTTCCTAATTCATTATGATATTTATTTTTATTTGATATCATCTTTATATATATCAGACATATTACAATTATATAACAAATATAGCATACACATACCCTATGCATATTATACCCTACAAAATACGAGTTTTTGCTTTCTTTATACTTTAGATTGTATATATTTTTTTTTTCTCGTGTTATATATATATATATATATATATATATATATATATATATAATTCCACTTATATTATAATCTCAAAGACCAGAAACTTAAGAGCAATATGACTTGTATTGAAGCATTATTTTTATGACACACATTAACTAACAACGCTATAATCTCAAGAAAATAACAAACAAAAGTCCTCACAAAGACATGATTCGCTATATGAAACTGTTATTAACCACTTGTATAAATAATCTCAGACAAGGAAATTGTGAAAACATTAGAAAAAGCTTGCAATATGTTCTGCAAAGAAAAGTCTCATCATCATCAGGATAAGAGGGCTATAAGTGTTTTGAAAGAGGACTCAATTGAGAGAATAGAACGATCTGACAGCTGATCAGACATGCTGATCAACGATCGAATGGTAGATCGGAGCAGACAGAGACCCAACATCGTCGCGAATTTTGCGAGATCATCCGGGAAAACGTCGCAAATTCGTAGAAATTCGTGTGAATTTTCATCGCGTGCTGCCATCTGGCCTCTGACATTAGGTTCGCTCGACTATTTAGGAGCTCGCGGGACGTGTCCTATGCATTAAAAAGACGTCTCCGCGGCTCGATCGGACACGATCGCGAGTCCGCAAAGACTCCTGGTGAACGTTCTCGCATGCCCGAATGCGCCCGCTTTGCCGCAGCCGACGATCTCGCGTATTTATCGCGGGTCGTCCCATGGGCTGAGTCAGAGCGCAGCGCACGTACGTACGTACCTTCATGTCGACTCATTTTCCGTTTAAAATCTCATATACGCCAAACTCCGCGAGCCCCTCGCGATCGTTTGCTCTGCGAAACGCGACTGCTCTGACCGTCACTGCGCGTACACTCGGCGTCGTTCAACTACGGCGGACACGGAGAAAACATCAATCGTCAAACAAAAAATTTCTCGTTAGAATATCCAGCGTAAAACCTAACCCAACTAGGCTGACGAATGTGACGTCACGTTAGACCTACCTATACTTGCTCCCAACGTAGATTGCGTGCCGCCTACTGCGCCGATCGTCGCGACACGCCACCATCTTGGCGGGAAATACAATATTATCATAATTTATATTACATTTATTACGTTCCAGAAGTATTCCATTTTAAATATGTTTCTATTTATAGCTATATAGTCTCTGTCAATGACTAAATCTCATTCTAACGAGCAATCTTTATTTATCTTGTCACCACGCTAGCGAAATTATCATTATCCGATTTTTCGATTGCTTCTACTCCGAAAGATTTGCGCTTCGCTTAAAAAAAAAAAATATTAAATATTCGGATGGCAATCTATGAATGCACAGTTTATGGAATGATCTGGCAATCATTTCTTTCCGAAGTGTTGCTCCGAAGCATCGTATCGTTCCGTCAGCGATCGTAGAATTTCGGTATCGGATCTCGCGAAATCATATCATTTATCGAACAATGGCCACGGTACTCGGACGTGTAATCGTATACGGGGGAAAGGGCGCACTCGGCTCGGCTTGCGTATCGCAATTTAAAGCGCAAAATTGGGTGAGTAATGAAATTCATAAATTCATTACTCTCATATTAATCTTGAATTAATCGCGTAATTATCTTATCGGCAAATGTTTCATACTACATTGCATTCGTAAAATTTCATATGTTACACTTTTTGATATTCTATTAAACAGTAATACAAAAATGAAAAAATGTATATGATTAAATATAATCAACGTCGAATAAAATGAAATAAAGAAAAAGAAGTTTAATTTTTATTATTCGATTTATTGATATAATTATCTTACCCGAAATAATCGTAGTGAGATATGATAAGTACACATTTTTTCACAGCTATTTTAATTTTTCTTGCCAAAAAATTTGCTGTAATAAAAAAAAAATTAATTTTTTTCTATGTATGATTTATGTGATATTTAAAAACCAATATTAAAAATGTTATGATATGTCATATGATGCAATCTAAATTTAAATTTTTCTTTTCAATTTTCCTGGTTTAAGTTGTGACAATACTATAGATATTTCGCGTAAAAAAATTCAATATTGTATATAGTTCTTTGTCAATTTATTACATATATGTTTATATATTTGAAAAAACATCATATATATATTAATCAATAAACATTATATATATGTGATTGCTGTGATTATATTACTATATAATAATAAATATAATACTGATTTTTTTTTCTTTTAATATAGTTATTAATTTGAAGACACATATTTTTTGTATAACATATTCAAATTTTAAATATTTACTTGTATATTTACTTGTATCTTTCTCTTAGATACATACACATGTGTATATATAGAAAATGGTATGAAGGATGTAGGATAAAAACTTTGTGTACCAAGGTCACTTTATATAATAGCAGTCAAGTAAAACCTTTCACAGCTGCTCCTTCCAGATTGCGTATCTGTAATGAATATGCATTTAGATAAATCACAGATTTTATGCTAAAATATAAATATTTATTGCATACTTATCTTATTTATAAAAATGTTGCTCCTTCTATAGCTTGTGTTTATCTGTAATAATAAATCTGTAATAATACACATTATTGTAAGAAAAATATAACATTTTGTGCAAAAGTATTTCTTAATATTAGTTTCTGACACACTGTGTATTGTGTTATAATTTTAGTGGGTTGGCTCCATTGATATGAAGCCAAATGAACAAGCTGATGTAAATGTGATTGTAAATCCTGATCATAATTGGCAGCAACAGGTAATTTTTTATTATTTACAATCTTATTATTAATATATCAAAGTGGTATATTAATTTCTTATTGTATAGCAAACAGAAATTCTGGCCCAGATTAATAATACTCTGAAAGATGAAAAAGTTGACGGTATTATTTGCGTAGCTGGAGGATGGGCTGGTGGCAATGCAGCACACAAAGATTTTATAAAGAATAGTGATTTAATGTGGAAACAAAGTGTTTGGAGTTCTGTTATAGCCGCTAGCATTGCAACTCAATACTTAAAGGAAGGAGGATTTCTTTCATTAACTGGTGCAAAGGCAGCATTGGGAGAAACAGCAGGTCTTTTGCTAAATGATAAAATATATGTACATAATATATTTTATATATCTCTTTACATTTACTAAAAATCAATTCTACTAAACCAGGTATGATTGGCTATGGTATAGCAAAAGCAGCAGTTCATCAGTTGACAAAATCTCTAGCAGCTAAAGATAGTGGTCTTCCTCCTAATAGTTTGGTAGCTTGTATACTACCTATTACTTTGGATACGCCAATGAATAGAAAATGGATGCCAAAAGCTAATACAAGCACATGGACTCCACTTGATTTTATATCAAAGTAAGATCAAATTTCACATAAAAAAATTAATATCTTATATAATTTGAGGTTTATAAACTTATCTTTGTCTATAGTCTGTTTTGGAAATGGTCTCAAAATCAAGATCGGCCTACTAATGGTTCTCTTTTGCAACTCGTTACTAAGGACAATAAAACGGAAATGATTGCAGCTTAAAAATGTGGAACAAATAAAATTCATGGGAACAAGAATCTCGAAGCAGGACAATATCTAGTTTTTATTGTTGCATGTAGAAGGAATCACATATATGTTCAGAGACCAATCCTCCAAAACACACACACATTCTTATTTTTATATTAAAAACCAATGTGTGATTTAAGTGTCTATTTCAACATAATATATTTTTATATATCGGTATATATTAATGTATAGATTGTTTAATTATTTTTTACAAGCAAATAATTTTTGTACATTAACATAATATACATCTCTATTTTATCTCTATGTTATTAATGTGATATGTATACTATATTGAATATTGCAAAAGAATATTTAATGCATTATATATTGTCTATTTTATATACATTTACTTTCCTATTTGCATAAATACAAACATAAATGTAAATCAAATAGAAATAGAAAGATACACATGTTGAGAACTACCATTATAGCAATATAATTTATGAGTAAATTATAAAATAATACTATAATACTATTACTTATATATATGTTACATATACTAATCATATTTATCTAGAATATGAAAACTATATAGTTTCTTAAATTTACTAAAATGTAATAATTACAAATTATATATTTTTAAAAAATGATCTCTATATAATTTAAAAAAATTAAAATATATTCATTATCAGGGGAGAAAAGCAATTTAAATAATTTAGAATATTTTAATATTCTAAATTAGTTTATCTAATACATTTAAAAAAAGCTAGTATATCAGCCCGGATAGCTCAGTCGGTAGAGCATCAGACTTTTAATCTGAGGGTCCAGGGTTCGAGTCCCTGTTCGGGCGGTTTTTTTTTTTTAAATCGCCCGAACAAGGACTCGAACCCTTTAAGAGAACACAATATATATACACAATAAATATTGTCTGTTATTATATATAATTTAAACATATTATGTGTAACATACAATGTTTACCATCAATCTCATTCTGCCTACACAAGTTGTATATGTGTGGGCCATTATATAATATATGTATTTTTCACAGATCTTTATTTGATACTTTTGTACAATGTAGAGTTTATCATCTGTGACCATGATAATGATGTCGGAGCAGTATGTCGACTAGTTTTATAGATATATAAATCAATCAATATTTTTATGAACATATATACTAATGCCAAACAAATTAAGTTTATGTTGCTTTGGGTAGATTGAATAATTCCTCAAACATTTTCTGCTCGGCTGAAAAAAAAAAAAAAAATTCATGTTTATAACATTTAACGTTACTTTATCAAATATGTATACATAAAATGGCATATTTTAAAGATATATATCTATATAATTGAATTTACCTAATAGGGAAAGTCTCTTTTCCTCAGCTAGTTTAGCATCGCGGATTGGTTTAAGCTTTAATTCCTCTTCTCTACGAGCATTTTCTTTTCTACTTAATCTCCGCTGGTGATATGCACCATAAGCAATTCCGGTAAGAAGCAAACTCCAGCGACAAAACTATAAAATAAAATATATATTAATTGATTCTAAATATATAAAGACAGCAAAGTTTTGTAAAAAATATTAAATGCAATATTAATAAAATAAATAATAAAAAATAATAATAAAAAAAAAATAAAAGTCTCTTATGATTTTATGTAAGACATTTCAAGTTCATTTCAGGTTAGAAAATTAAGGAATAACATTGATAATTTTCTTCGACAAAATTTGAAACTACAAGTTGCCGTGACAACAATAAAATTATTACTGTCATTTTTTATACATATTTATCCCACATTACATATTTTTTCATAAAACGGCAGACAAATTATGTAATGAAATCAATTTTTGATCAATACGGAAAGTACTGAGATTTTATTAGGAAAGCTACAAGTGAAAAATATATTAAAAATATCGTAAAATAAAATATAAGGATACAGAATAATATATACGATGGTAAAAAGTTGTTTGTCTTACTTTAATAAAAGGAGAAACCCGCAAAGGTCTCGGATTCAGTTCGGCGGTCGACATTTTGTTCGCGGATAAGGATCACTTGACGTATTTGTGAGTCTGCTCAAATAAAGTGCGCGCACATTTCAATTATTCGATTGGAATAGAGTGCTGTTTTATTCAATATGTAATTGTACAATTACGTACATCGATTAAATTGAATAATTTGGACTGAGTAACAAAAATTATTATAACAGTGATAATAATAATATATTTAAACAAAACGAATGTGCGATTTTCACTCTTCACTAAATTCTCTGGGACATCTAAAGATAAAACAAACAAGGTAAAACATCTTTCTTTTTATGAAAAAGTAATATTTAAAAAAAAAAAAAACTATACATATAGAAAATATTTTATATGATCGATTATATTTTTCACTATTTTCTTTTCCATACATCTTTTGCTTGGAGAATAATTTTGTAACTTGTGTGTAGCAAGAATTAAAATGCCATTGAAAAGCCAATTAAAATATAACAAACATCAACAATTGCTTTCATTTTTCGAAAATATATTGGCATGTCATCACAAAAATTGCTGATTAGAGCTTTGTAAATATATTTTTATTCTCAGACATCGTCGTTCGCGATGTTACTCATAGATGGCGCACTTCGACAAAAATTTTTGCCGAGTGTCTCATCTAGAACATACCGACTTTATGCATTCCTTTCGCTGGGAAAGATGGGGAAAGAGGGGGAAAGAGGGGTATCGCGTCGAACGTCGAAGCTGCCGAAGTCGTAATTCTCGGCAGTAAGCAAAATGGCGTCATTATGGACGGTGGTATCGTTCGCGTTTTCCTTGCTACTGACACCTTTCCTCATGCTGTTGCTGGCGATTGTATTTCTCGCTTCCATCGGCAAGTCCCTCGGAGTACGTAGGCTGTACATCAAGCTGCTGTTGGCCCTCTTCGAGGTGAGTGTGCGGACATGGTATTCTGTTGAAAATTCCGAATTTAACCGGCATTCTCGAATCATCTCGGTGGTGTAAAATGCGTTTTTTTGCGACATTGAAAACATGTCAGCAACATGCCGTCATCCCATGAGGTCTTTGCAACCGTTCCTCTTTTCTCTCGCCGGAAGAACGTTTCCTGTATTTGTATTTTAGGACACGTGTATCGAATGAAAATCGGGTAACCTTCTACGCATAACGTCAATGCATAAAATTATTCGAATATACTATATATTAATAATAATTATGGAACACCCGAATTTTGCAACCAATGGGAAAGAATTATTTTACGGAAACAAAATTGTTTAATTGAATTATCATTTATCATGTTATCTATAATTCATGAAATAAATTTCTAATAAAGTTGAGACGCAACGAATTGACTTCTATTAGTTTTAATTAATTAGCACGCGCGATACACTTTTTATGTTTCATATTATTTATCTTATAATTGCAACTTCAAAATATGTAAGCTATGAAAAAAATTTCGTTCTCGAGAAATATTGTTTAACGTTACGTTGGGCTCGATTTATTTTTAGACGGAATGGATTGGTGTATGGGACAAGTTTCTTCTATCGAATAATTAATTTCTGATTATTATACATACATGGATGTTAATAACGTTAATAATAATAATGATATTTTAAATCAACAAAGCAATCGTAATATGAGAAAATAGATAAATGTAATAAAAAATATATTTTAAACAAACTCAACTTTAGATGCAAAAAAATATTTGTTATCTCATATTATAAAAGACATTTTACATTGATAGCACATACAAAAGGTACACATTAAATTCCAGTTAACGAGATATAATTAAGTTTATGCACGTAGTAATTAATGTGTGCAATTAAAACAATATTAAAAAATATGTTAAGAATGACCCTTGTTGTGGAGCTATTTTATATTAATATTAATATTAACATGTCTGAATGGTTTTTTACACGACAAAAATGATGTTTGAAAGCACACTTTCTTCAATGAAAAATTGCCGAATATTGCGCACTTTCTCTTTAGTTACATATATTTGTAGAAGCTAAATTAATAAAAAATTCCTTTCATTGTCAATTTTAATAAAATGACGCAGAAAACCAAAGTCCACCACATAATGTGACATTATTTCTAATTTTTATAATGTTAAAAAATATTTAAATATTTCTAAATATTTAAATAAAAAGTTTTGTAAATACTTAAAGTTTAATTATAACATTAAAAATATTAGATTTAAAAAATATAATATTTAATTAAATTTTTATTAATTAATAAGTTTTATTTTTTATTTATTCTTAATATTTCAAACATTTAATTATTTAGTAAAAAACTTAGAGATGTTAGATGCATCAGACTCTCTGTATTCTATTATTAAAATTAGAATAATCTCTTAATTTTTATTAATATCAGAAATTAGATATTTACAAGTTATAAACAGAATTTTGTAGGAAGCATTAACTTATATATTTGTATTTTCGGATATCTCTAATGTAATGTCAATATTGAAAATATTATAAGATATATTATACTCGTATATTACACGTAGGTGTCTGATTTATCCATTCATGTTATCATATTGATTCATCATTTCCGTTGCACTTTATATTTCGCATTAATCGGACTATTAATTACAATAATTATTTTTTAAATTTATTTTTATTTTTAATATATAAATATAGTTATAGAG
>JBCEZX010000019.1:18291-30946 GCA_039654345.1 Cataglyphis cursor
GTTAAAATAAAATTTTTTTGTGAAATAAAATCAAGATTCCATTTTATTTGAAGCCGTGATTTAAACAAAAAAACTGATTTTTTTTATATAATTTAGACTTTAGTATATTAGTATTAATATTTTTATTGAAAAATCTTCTTTATTAAATAATATTATATTTAGCGATATATTTTGAAATGTACTAGGCATACGAGAGATATTCATATGTGCGTCCCAACGTGCGGCTGTTTGACAATCAACGATACAGCCATCAATATCCGCGCTATCAATCAGGCGACAATGGAATTCCCGGTATAGCTGGGATAGATTATCCGATCTTCCGCCAAGTTCCGTGGACGCGATTCCAATGCGAACAGCAACAACATCCGGGGTATTATGCTGACCCTGAGACCGATTGTCAGGCGTTCCACATCTGTCAAAACGGCGGCCGTAAGGACTCGTTCCTTTGTCCGAACGGTACGTTATTCAATCAGGAGAGACTGGTTTGCGAGTGGTGGAATACCGTGGATTGCTCTCGCGCTCAAAGTTTCTACTCCATTAACGGGGCAGTTGCAAAAGCAATGGAGGAAGCTGATAGGTGAGCCACGCATTATGTAACGAATTGTTCAAAATACATACCTACTTATTTACTGTGCGTCCGCGCACGGTATTCGCGTGTGATTGCATAATCAGACATAATCTTTTTATCTCTCGCGGGTTAAATACGAAAAAATGTTGCGGCAACATTTCTCTTAACGTTTTCCTCAACGCTGAATTATTTCATAATAAAATAAGGTGATAAAAGTCACACTCGGCCAATTTAATAATAAGCATTTCATTCGTACAGGAAATGTATGTTCAAACTCCCCCGCTTTCAGTTTTCACCGCTGATCGAGTGATATTTAATAAGACCCAATGGTCATAACATGTGAACATCATACGTATTATTAATCTAAATTTATGATATTTAAAATACATTATTTTTTGCATTCCATAAAGATTACTTTAATTACGCAACTTGGAACTTTTATACGCCTTTTAATGTATTTGTGTTTTATCTATGCTCTTTACACACATTATTAATCTTATTACACTGTTAATCATTTTTTTACTCGTTTACAATGAAGACGCATCAAAGTAGCTCCTGAAAAGAAGCTCTTCGGAGATTATCAGCGTGGCTATAACATTGAGGCTGGACCTTGGAATAAATACAATTGGCAAGGCGAACAACAAAGATGGAATGAAGACGGCACATCACTTCGTTACGATCAAAATTCGCATTTCATTAACAAACCTTTTTATGAAACACCTGGGAGTGAAACCATTGGTTTGAAACCATTGGTTCTTCCATCTTCGCGATCAAAATTTTTCGTTAAATCTTTGCCGAGCACAAGCACTCGTTACAGCAATTTTTATTCGCCGAAACCGAATTACGCGATCGTCGATGATGAATTTGACAAGCAAACGGCAAGGAACGACTTTGTGACACCGGCTAGCGTTTACTTACCTCCCCTGATATCGTAATTAGATAATACTGTAATAATAATAATATGTATTGTATTCAGCATGTGTCATATTTAATATTTTAAACGTGCAAGCATTTTATTAATAAATAACATTTTCAAGATAAATTGTACATTTTAAGAATCTGTCTTCATTTTTTCGAAATTCTCGCGAAAAAGCTTTTCTTTACTATATTATTATTAATTCAATTTGATCAAAATATTCGATCAAAAACAATTTATAATTTGTGAAGTATAGCAAAACACAACTGATTTAAAAATTAATTTTTCTTTTTAAATTATTATGAGATGTGTAAAGAAGGAAAAGAGAAAGAGAAAGGGAGGGAGAGAGTAGCAGTGTAATTGTGTAAGTAATGGAATTGCACAACCACAAAAGCTTAAGCAAAATTCTGTTTGAGGATTGTGCTTTTCTTTTTTGCTGCAAGATTTTGCTGCCCCAGTTAACGGACATTAGAATCGTGCTTCATCAAGTCGTGCTCTTTTAGTTCGTTTTCCATCCTTTTAAATAACCAGCTACATATACAAAATGTGATAATGTTTAAAAATAACTGCGACTGATAGAACTAAATTTAATTATAAATCATAAAATTTGAATGTGTTTTCTGAAATAGTCATACTAATTATTACATACATACATGTATACGCAAACACTACTTACAAGTACAAAATAAAAATAAAATTCAAAGGTTTACAACAGCGAGTAATTTTAAAATTTCGTACAAACTTAACGAGTTATGAAAATTAATATTGAATGCCTAATAGACTTCTCGTCTTGGATTTCTGCTTGTTTGGCGTTAAATGGATTTCTCCAACACGAGCAATCTATTTAATCCTCTCATACTTTTGCGGGCATAGATGCAGTCGAGCTATATTCAAGACAACATCGGCTTATAATATCACGATTTATGGACGAAGGAAGGGCTCCCATCATCGATAGACGTGCGATGAATAAGCGATGACGCAAGCGAAGATACGGCTAGTGTTTCTCTACATCTTTGATATTTCCCGGTTTCTGAAAGCAAAAGGGGCAAGCGTTTCGAGAGTACTATCGATCTCGGTGAGAGATACAAGAGAATACGCGATCCTCTAAAATATATATCTGTCCACTACATCGCGTCGCTTGAGAGCCAAGATTAAACCGCCTTTGCAATCGTTCGTGCGAAGGTCGATCGTGATTCATGGATGTAGGCGCATCCCCTTATAGTCTTATATTCTCACGGATCCCAATTTGAATGCTCCTATTCATAGATTTCGAACGGACATGACGTAGACATGGAACAGACGTCTGTCAATTAAAACATATATGCCTATTGCACAAATTGTGATATTCATATACGATTCTTTCGCAAATATACGCAATGCACACTGAATAACGTCAATCAAAAAGATGGCTCTCGACGACCTTGATAGAACATCTCGTTCTTACAGGAAATTGCGCATTAAATGCTCGCTGCGCGATCGGAAAGTAGTTTAAAAATCTCTCATTAGAGAACAGTGAAATATGCAAAGGACGTTTGCACTATGCGTATAATAGAACTTGTAAAAGCAGTTAACTTAACGCACAGCTGCTAAAGACGGTTGTTAACTACAATTTGCGCAAACCATGAAGCAATATCAGCTTCTAAAGTTATGAAACACAAAACAAACTAACAATTCCTAAGTAAAGAGACTTTATCGAAGCATTCGATTTATCTATTATAGAAACATTGTCTCTTGATGCTTGGCATAATAATCTAATCGATCAACATGACAGTTGCGTGTTGGAGACTAATTTTTCTTGTCTTTTTTATTGAAAGCTTTATTCACAAATAAAATGACATTAGCGTGCTCAAACAATTTTTATGTTTTTAATGATTTAAATGCTATTTTTATAAGAAAATATATAGGAAAGATATAAAAAATAAAAAGATTTAAAGAAATATGCTATTTTATATTATATATTTTTTAAAGTATTTATCTTATGTAATATGGCAGAATTTCTATAAATATAAATTCACTAGTTATTACATACTTTAATTATCTCAATTCTTCCTTGATTATTGCAAAGTTCAATCAACAACCACGATTATAACTTCAGATAATAATCCGACAAATATGTATTTCCGTGATATGTATGTGATGTACATGATCGGTACAATATAAAGTAATTATAAAAAATAAGAGGGTATAAGATGACAAGGACGACTTGTCTTTCATTCCGAACGATCCGTCATTGATGTGACGCAATTGTTAAGAGAAAGAGACGATCGCTGATATAATTCAGACCTTTCTGCTTTACTTGCCCTAATTTTGATAAACTTTAATGGCGACATTCGCGAATATAATATTATACGTTTACTGTCTCGAGATTTTCTCACGATTATGTCGTAATTGTAATTCTTTCAAGGATTAATGTGATTGATTTGTTGCAATAAATCGCTTTGAGATTTTGTAACATCTGCCGGAGATCATTACCCCCCCCTTTTTTTTTTATTAACGGAAATTATTTATCGATGATACAAAATGACTTAACCATTTCTTCTCACTTGGGAGAGCTCCAGCTGCGGATCGTGAGACAGTTGTCGATGTTATACATAATACAATAAGCGCGCAAACATTCCGAGCGTGTTTTACGAGGGAACCAAGTGCAGCGCGGAAAGCACGATTGAAGTCTCGCGCGCGTGAGAACAAATTTGATGTAATTATCACGAAGGAGCATCATATATTGTCTCGAAGAAGTGTTATATAGAAATTCCATTCTAATTATACTTATAGATTTCTTTTTCCGTATTCCTCATATTATAACGAGACAAATATTAAGAGAAAAACGCGGTATAAAATTTTAATACTTTTAATAATTTATTATTAATAATAAAAAGATTTTATTAAAGAAATATAAATATTAATAACAGTAATGTTACAAACTAAAATTATTTTTTTAAATGCAATGTTTTTTAAAAGTTTTTTTTTCTTGTTATGAAATTAGACATTTCTTTTTTACATGAAAACTGTAAACATATACATGTTTTATTTGTGCGTATGCAAATATAATTTAAAAATTAAAATTAATTTATATATATATATATATAAATATTCATACACTTGCTGCAGAAAGATTTTATTCGTCACAGCGGCGAGTGACGAATGCATTGGACACTATTTCAATAAATTATAATAATGGTAATCAATTTTTTGTTTTATGATATTAAAACTGTTTATTATAATCATATATCACAAATGTAAAAGACTTAAAATATTCATGAAATAGATGAGTTCTGATACAACCAATCGCTAGACTTCATTAACGATTAGTTCTAGAGGAATGGATGATTTTGCAATGCGTAAGTGATTATCGCAATCGTATTAAATTGCTGATGGATCTTAGAAAAGACGAGCTAATACGATTGGAGCCTTTCTATACTAGATTCTCAGATCATTGATGAGTATTGCAAGCTTTACCGATACTGTTTAATAAAAATGAAAATAATATACTCCTCTTATATTCGGATTTTAAGATTTATTTTAAGTTTTAGTTTAACGTGAGTTTAAAAAAGCTATATATAACAATAATTTCAAAATTCTAAACATAATTCTAATTAAAATAACAACTTTTGTTTAACAGCTTTCCATCATGTGCGATAGTCCTAATAATTAAAAGCAGGATTAGTACTAAATAGATTATTATATAAACTAATTTCTAAATTTATTATCTGTTGACTAAAAAAATCTCAGTTACAATGGATTTGACGATGGTGTAACAATGCAACCAAACTGGTTTTTATGATACAAGCAAAGAATCGTGAAGTTGAAGGGGTGAGCGGGGATATTCATCTCAGGGGCTCGCATCTAGAACCCTCGAGGTTTTGTAAACTGAAATCCTATCCTCATCCGTGTAAGATAAGTTAGCAAATAGCTATATCGAGATACCATCGTTCTAGGACTCGCCGATCCTGATCTCTGCTAACTTGATGTCAACACGTACGTGAATGGCATTGTATATACGAGGAGATTAAGAGAATAAATCGGACCGTATGCGAGGATTACGTAGGATCGCTCGCGCCCGCGAGACACGCTATCGATATTGATAGCCCGCTTTTGTCTCACCGACGTGTGAGATACGCGCCGACAATCTTTATGCCGCCCACGCACGATGCAGTAACTCGCACTCAGCGGTGAAAGCCCCGAAGAGGAAGACGTGCGAAGACACGTCTTGTCACTATGAACGTCCGATGATGATTATGCGATGATGCAGACCGATTATGAATCTGAAACGAAGCGCCCGATCCTTTGACGGCGACGGAGCGCGCTGCGTCATCCTGCGAGGAGGCCATATGAGAGATCAGCCGAACAAAAGTAGGTCTTTTAAAAATTCGTCAAAAAGATAATAATGAATTGAAGCAACCATCGATTCAAGATAAACATGTATATATACATACACAAGATAATGGCTTTAAATTATTATATATTATTTAAATAAATAGTATATATATATATATATATATATATATATATATATATATATTTAAATTTCTATAATTCACACACACACACTTTTCTGTTAATAATTTTTGCAATTTTAATTAATACAGCAACAGGCCCCAACAGATTTAAATCCAGAGCTAGTAATGTTTTGTTAGTAATGGCAGTTTCTGGAAATAATACTAGCAGAGAACCAGCAGTTGCTTTAGTGAGCCCTGCAGGTTCCAGTGCACCACCACAACCAGCTACAGAACCTGATACTAGTACAGCCAATATAAAACCACATGCACTTGAAAATGGTTAGTAAATTATACACTTATCAAACACATGATGTGAAAAGACATAATAAAGTATATGTAAGAATAACAGTTAAAGAATATAACATAATTGTACATTGCAGTTACAATTTATGTCAATCATAACTGTTCCTGTGGACCATATTTTGATCCTCGAAAAGTGAAAGCCATGCCAGCACAATTTGGTATTGGTCCTATACTAAATGTTGCAAGAGAAATTTTTCAAGCATTTTTAATGGCAGCCTTGAGTCCTAGACAAATGTTGAGTTTGTTGAAACGTGGCGAAGGTGAAACGATAAACTTGACTTTGGAAAGTAAACCTGCCTCTGTTAGATTACCGATTTTTCTGGAAGAAGAAGATTTTTATATATATATTAGGCGGCAACTCGAAAATCTATGTGCATGTGAACACATGTTAGTAAGAAGAAAAGAGGCTTGCAACAAATGTCCTAGTACGCAACAACCACAATGTACTAACAGTGATGAAGCAAATAACATAGCAGAAAAAAGAAGATGGTCATCACAAAGTCAACAAAATTTAACATCTACTACACAACAACAACAGAGCACTGTACAAAGTACAAATAATTCAACAGTGTCTTCTCCTACACCTGCAAAACAATCTCGCAAGTCTGTTCCTGGTAATTATTCCATGCTTTGTACAAAATTTTAATATATACACAAGATATGCATAAAAAGTCACAAAATGATCAAATATTATGGAAACAGGTCACTTCTGAAGCAAATGATTCATAAAAAAGTTGTAAGATTTGAATGATTCTATTAGATAGTGATGTTGTTTCAGTTTTAGTCAGTTCTTGATGTTATCAAGATCAAGTGAAAAACAAAAATTTTACAACAAAATTATTTAAACGGAAACTGATTTCTTTTACTGCATTTTCTTAGCTAATATTGAAACATTTTAAAAATAAACAAATAAACTTTTTTGGTCGGTAACTTTGTGAGTTATAAGTTTTCAAAGTTTTAGTACCGGAAAATCGGAATTAGCATTAAACAAGATACATTACATGAAGATTGCATGGATTTATATCTCGTATTATATATGTGTGTGCGTGCGTGCGTGCGGCGCGCGTGCGTGCGTTCGTGCGCGTGTGTGTGCGCGCGCGTGCGTGCATGCGTGCGTACGCGCGTGTGTGCATGAGTGTAGATATACAGGATGTGTGATAATAATTGCCCCATCCGTAATGTGCAGATAGAGCGGATTAAACCAAGCAGGAAAGTCCTTTTATTTTTTTTGTATAACGCTTAATAAAAGAATTATTATTGAGTAAAGTTTCGCAATCATCGCTGATCTTTAGCCGGACGCACGTCGGTGAGCTGCGCGCCTGGTAGTGTGCATGAGCGTTCAACTGTCACAGCGCGACTCACCGATGTGTACTCGGCTAGAGATCGGCGATGTTTGGCCAAATTTTTCTCAATAATTCTTTTATTAAGCGTTATACAAAAAAATGATAAAGGACTCTCGTGCTTGATTTAATCCGCTCTACTTGCACATTTCGGGTAGGGCGATTATTATCAGACACCCTGTATACATATTTATATTATTATTATTATAATCCTCAATATCTTAAAATATATAAATACTCAAAATAATATAACATAGGGAAGATTATCTGGAGAGTTTCAATATGAAATTAATAAACATTAAACATTTTCGTAAAATAAAACACATAGTGATTAAAAAATATATTTACATTTAGAACTTGAAGCAGCAACATCTACTACTCAATCTACTGAATCTTCTGCAACTCGCATTCCTTCCACTGAACCAGCAGAATGGACCATTGAAGATGTAATACATTATATTGCCATTACAGATCCAGCACTAGGACAACACGCAGATTTGTTTAGGAAACACGTGAGTTAAATACAAAAAAATATTATAATGTTTTATTTATTAAATGGCTTATTGTAAAATTAATAATATTTTTAGGAAATTGATGGCAAAGCTTTACTTCTTCTTAATAGTGATATGATGATGAAGTATATGGGGCTAAAACTTGGGCCAGCACTTAAGATTTGTAATTTGGTAAACCGTATTAAAGGTAGAAGACATATGCTTATGTGATTTTCTCACATATGAATATTTGTATAAAATAATCTGAATTGATGCATTTCTCAATGGCTGGATTAGATTATGTTTTCAATAATGGAAACAAACTAAAATACATAGATTGTTACAAATGTGAATATACATTGACAATGGTTTATTTTCAGAATTATCATATATTGACAATTTTAGAGCTTAATTAAAATAAATTTAAAATTTAACTTTTGGATTCTTGTCAGAAGTTCTGTTGTTTCATTAATTCAGAAAAATATAAGTTTGCATTAATTAGTTGTAATGCAAATATTTTTGTTAATAAATTTACCATTGCCCTATGAGTATTATATATAGATTAGCCTAATTAAATTCCATGTACGTAGATAAGGAGTGATCAGCGCATTGAAACTGGTATACTTACATATATATGATCACAAGAAAATATTTCCTATACTTTGTAAATAGTTTCATGTGTCAACATGTCTTATCTTATTTTACAATTTTTTAAATCATATATTTTACATATATATTGTAAACAAATTTTCCTTCTGATACTGATACAAAATTGTTCATGATATTATGAAAGATTAAAAAGTTTTTCTAATATTTTACTTTATTTTCCTTAATACATGACATAATTACAAATACTTATAGTATGTTTATTCGACATATTGATGCAACAATCTAACGTGATTTAAAAAAAAAATCTGACTAGGTTAATAGGTTAATATTTTTTCTTGTAAAAACTGTGGATAGAGCATAGATTTTTGTAACATTATAATTTAAAAATAATTTTGATGATGGTTGCAATTAAATATAGTTATTTTCCAAAGTTATTTTACAAATACAATAGTATACTAGTTGCTTTATTATGATAATAAAATTCTCTTCTTATTATGGAGATAAACGTATAAACACATATATACATATTTTGGAACATTTAAAATTAGAAAATTAATTTGATGTATATATAATTCTGTCACTGCAATTCTTATTACTGTGATATTTTGAATAACTTGTACAGCAATCTATCATATTTTACAATATATTGCAGTTTAATATGGAATATAAAGTTACTATTTTTCTATATTCTATATATTAATTTCAAAAATCTAATTTAATTTTTTCTTTTTATTGTAAAACAAAAAGTGTCATGTTGTTTCTCTCATTTGTAAGATCTTATGAATATATAAATAAAAATTAAACATTTATGTTACAATTCATTTTATACTATTTTTGTAATGTTTCAAACATATAATTTTATCATATAAATTTTCTTTAAAGATATAAATTTTTTTTCCTTTTTTCTCTCTCTATATCCTACTTAGAAAATCCTAAAAAGAAAAACTCCTTTTTTCCTCTGTATAATAATTAAAGATATATTTATATTACAATATTTAAAATATGAAATATATATAATACAATTGTTATAAAACAACTTTATTTCAATAGAATTTAAATTACATTTTGTGTGGAAATTTTGTTTAATATCATAAATTTACTTTGATACAAAAATATATATAATTTAGAATGTATTCATAAACAAGCAAAAATAAAAAAAAAATTAGTAATAAAAATTGGCGCTATTTATAATTCTAGCTATTGTGCTATAAATAAATAATCCCAAATGTGTTAGAATACAGAACACATTAATTTTTTTTTATTATAAGAAATGTTCAGCTTACTAAACAAGAAAAGCATAATAATTAAATTTAATGCATAAAGTAAATGTGAAAAATTTGTATAAATTTTCATATTTAAATATAGCTTTAATCGTCATCAGAATCATCCGAATTGCGTCCTTTAATGGTCTTAGGCTTTGAAGGTTTAAATAGGCTTAATGGCTTCTTGCCAGTTTCTGAAAGATGCAAATCATCATCATAATTGATTACACCAGATTGTGCAAGACGATACTGCAGTGTTTCTGTAGAAAAATCATCACAATTCCCTAATTCAGTAAAGCCTACAATATAATCTTTAGTTTTACCATTCACAATTAGCGTGATTGTAGGTATAATTTTAATCCGTAATCGTTCTGTAATGTTTAAATATGCATTATAATACAATAAGTATACTATATTACTACAACATTTTAGACAGATATTTTAATACCTGTTAAAAATGGACATCTTTCAACATTTAATTTACAAAATCTTGCTTCAATGTGTTTTTTTGCAAGAATCTTGAAATGATAATCTACAATTTTACATCGTTGAGAATCATCTTTATAAAATAAACAAACGATATTTTCTGACTTCTTAGATATTTCAAAGAACTCTTTCTCATCGTATATCTCTGTATATTCTCCATGACCCTGTAATAATATATAATTATATATATAACGTACTATATTTTAATACATTTGTATATTTCTCTTGTTTAACAGATATTATATAACATTTTTCCTTAATATAATATTAGAAATTTAATAATAAATATCTGTAATAATGTTTTTTTACATGTATCATAATATGTTACTACTTTTGGACATATTAATATTTTTTTACATATCATTTTACACATTTACATGATATATTACCAAAGACAGCCAATTCTGTTTTTGTTTTTGCATTTGCTTTAGTTCATTTAATCTGTGTGCACGTATCTTCTCATAATCATTTATATCCAAATTATCTAATTTCTCCAACTCTGCATCCAATTGCTGCTCAACATGGTTGGCAACATCTATGACTTTTTGTTGAAGTACAGCCTCCATTTCTGCCAATTAGAGAAATATTTATACATTTTACATCTATTAGATTTTCGCCAATATAGTGTAATTAAAAACTGATTAAGTAAAATAAGAAAAATAGTCTTCAAAAACTATTAACATGAAAGTAAAAATATAATCAAAAGAAATATCGTTATTAATTAATTTTGGTAAAGTTTATCACTCACATTTAATATTACAAAATTTTGTTCTTTAATATAGTGAGAATTTAATCAATTCAACTTTTAACTCACTATTATTTTCTTCTTTTATACGGATTTCTATATCTTGGCGAGACAAAGCACCACACAAATTTAATTCACTTTTCCCCTTCAAAACTTTAAAGCATTTCCTAACCATATATAGAAGTAAAGAATGGAGAACAAGATCGTTAAACTCCTTGTATCACGGAAGTGGGAATATCTCAATATCTGCATCACACATAGATATTCACTGCGTTTCAATATTCAGTATTGAAAATCTATATTACACGTGACGTAAACTATAGACACAGTATATGTAAATACAGTAGGGTCACTCTATGTCGGCCCCTTTGGTCTCGATGCTAAACGATCGTCATATTGCTGGTTGTGCGCAGGCTTTAATTTGAATGATGATAAATACTAGTTAAGATAGAAATCTATGTATTGTGAGACTTACAAAAGATGTCATGAGAAAAATTAATTTAACATTTAATATTGCTTTTAATTCATAATACTATTTTATATATTAATGAATCTATACGATTAATAAAAATATAATATGATTATACACAACAAAAATATAAAGCGATAATAAGCGAAAAAAGAATTATACAATAAAATATCTCATATTGAATAATACTTTATAAAATATAAATAAAATAAAACTTTATATGTAATTAAAGTATACACTAAAATATCACATATCACATGTAGCCTTCTTCGTTACTGTGGCGCTACTGGATACTACGTGGCCGCCATATTGTTAATTGTGCAACTCGGTCATGCGCAAGGGACAATCATTAACACAATTTTCAGCAGAGTGACCCTACTGTACTTACCTATACTGTAGTATGGGCTTTTTTTTAATCATATGAATTCGCGTGTAGTATAGCGAAAGAGAGCGTTATGTTAAGACCATATTATACTACGGGTTACAGGCTTGATTGCGGTTGAGACGGTTGACGGTTGCCGATTGACCAATTAGAGCAAAGTAGCTTTGCGAACCAAAACCAAATATTTAACCAAACCGGCTGATTGGTTAATCCGCAATCGCCATTCATAAACCCAACCGTAACGAGTCCGCAAACTGTAGTGTAATACGGGGTCTGTTCGTTTTGCTGAACTTTCTGCACTAGTTCAGAGTTTATCTTTTTCTTTCCATATTAAAAAGAAAAAGATAAATTCTGAACTAGTGCAGAAAGTTCAGCAAAACGAACAGACCCACGGCCTTTACGTGCGAGCAAAAGAGGACGCAAGGAACACGCAATGAACTATATACCTTATTGAAACGCACACGGCCATGCCCCCACCACTACTACCGCGGTTACTAAAGGATAACTGCAGTTTTAAGCGGGGAGCACACACTTTTGCATAAGCGCATAACCATAAACATAAAGAAATTGATTGGTCCACAAATATAT
>JBCEZX010000019.1:161062-173365 GCA_039654345.1 Cataglyphis cursor
TTTAGTTAACAACTGAAATAAAAGCAAATGGATTAAATAATTGTTCTACATTCCATAGGTATTTCGCAGGGATAAAAACGGTACTTAATTACTAGCTAAAATATAATTTTTAAAATTGGCAGGACGTTACACACCCTTATGCTATTCCGCTGCATGAGTTCGCACCCTCACTTATCGGGTGGAGAATCGGAACACAGCCTAGGGGAATGATCATGTAACTTTTTCCCTAGGGCAGAAACGTAAAAAGTGAAAAATTTTGTTTTTATTTATTAATTTCAATGGAAAAATTTTTCATTTTCCACGTTTTCGCCCTAAGAAAAAGGTTACATGATCGATCCCCTGATTAAAGGATCTTTAATACATACTTTAGTACATACTATATATTTTGTACAAGTTAGCGGTCTAGTAATATATAGACGTCTGTGGTTTACTTCATGGTTACTACGCATGCGTCTGATAATCCCATGATCTGGAATTGGAAATTACTGTCTGTGGGTTGTGGGTAGTGTCGGGTCGAATAGTGTCATTTTATGTGAATTCTGTTTCTGTTCCAAGTAAGTCGGTTCGGTAAACGCGATCAATTCTCGCGCGAACCTTGCTACTTTGAAAAGAGAATTTCATCGTTTTGAAAAAATTCGTAATCATGGGTGTGGATGTCGAAGTTCTGAGTCCTGGTGATGGTAATTATAAGTTTCATTTTCTATGGATTCATGGAATTTCGTTATTCTTGTCTCTTTGGAAAACTCTATCTCCCATTTTGAAATGCTCTTTGCACGCCATATACCACGTTTCGATGCTCCGAAACTTTTAGCGTTTTGCTCAGTATACGCTAAATATACCTTATACATAGTCTAAATAACCGCTAACAAACATGATTTATTTAATGTTATAATTAACCCGGTTTTTATATTCACGTAAAATAAATTCTATGCTACACAATTTTTCTTTTTCATTTAGTCTGTTACTACAATTCCAAATACTTACACATTTTACTTATATTATTTCTTATAAGTCACTGTATATTTGTAGGTCAAACCTATCCAAAGACTGGGCAAACTGTAGTTGTACATTACACAGGTGATTATTTTTATATATGAATATAATTAATATTCTTATTTTTACACATATTGTATGATAATATAATATATAATATAAAATATTGTATGTATATATTTCAGAGACATAAAAAAAATTTTAGTTATTGCTTTATACATACATAATAGGAAAAAAAGTCTATAATATTATAGATTTTTTTTCTATAAATAATTCTATATTTATGATATATATATATATATAAGTATATATGAGTTATAATATTGTAAATATAATAAAGTTAATTTTATATATATATATATATATATATATATTTTTAGGTACTCTTGACAATGGAAAAAAGTTTGATTCCAGCAGAGATCGCGGTGTGCCATTTAAATTCAAAATTGGTAAAGGTGAAGTAATCAAAGGTTGGGACCAAGGAGTCGCGCAAATGTGCGTTGGGCAAAGGGCTAGACTAACCTGTTCTCCAGATTATGCTTATGGCAGTCGAGGACATCCTGGAGTATATCCTTTAATCCAAAATAATATTAAATATAAAATAATCAAATATAAAATAATATTAAATATAAAATAATTAAATAGAATTATTTGATGTGGTTATTTTATATAGTCTATCTGTTATAATAACTATATTAGCCTTGACAAAGACACACTATTCCGCCAAATGCCGTTCTCATTTTTGATGTGGAATTACTGAAAGTGGAGCCTTGAAATACCTCTTAGAATGTACCAAACTGACCAAATGCATTTCAATACAAACAAAGAAAAATAAAAACAAGCATCAAATTGTATTATGTTAGTAATCGTTGCACGAACATAGCACATATACCAATACCTTATAATATTTTCGAGTGAATCAAATTTGATCGTTCTGAGAGTGATTAATGACAACATAAACATCATTTTGGATTATTAAGGATATACTTATTTACATTAATCACATTTAAAATTTATATTCAGTCGAACATATATTCATGGAAATTTGGGTTTAATCATTCTCAAAACAAACAAACCATGCTCGAAAAGGCTATTAATTTAATCACTCAACCAAGTAAAAATTACATTGCGTGTTTCGCAAAATAACATAAAAAACACATTAAGATTATTTTAGCATTGTATGGAAATGAAATGTGCACAATTCATACTATCTATTGTGTTGCTAATATTCAAATATCCCCTATAAATGTTAAACTTCAAAAGTATATACTACTATGTTTAATTATTAGCTCTCCAAAAGATGTTATTTACCTTCTGCACTTCATTTAAAATTGATTAATTATGTTTCTATGCCATTGAAACCTTTTTAAAATATTTATCAAATATACAATACTTGTGCTCATTCCATTCAAATATTATGTTTTGATAATTTTTCAAATATTTTATACAAAACTCAATGATGTAAAAAAACAGTTACACATTAATAATGTAACAGTAGAGACCTTTACAGACTGTATAATAAAGTACAATATAAAAAATGATTTTGTCTCAAATATAGATACTTTTTTTTCACATATATTATATGTGGCTAAATAAATTTGAAGGCAAGTATAAAATAGGATAAAGATATATTAAAAAATATATTTTTTTTCAGTTTAGTATATACATATAACATTTGTGTGTGCTTTAATATATTTATAAAATATTTGAAATAAAACTTTTATATCTCTATGCATAATATATAAATATATATATCATGTGCAAAATCTTTTACACATTTCTGAATTGTTAAATCTAATCTAGAAAATATATATAAAGTGCTTGTATATATATATATATATATATATATATTTTAAATATTTTTATAATTATTAATGTTATCAATATTATGTTTTAAATGCATTTACTTATTGATTGCATTATTATCTATTAAGTTATATGCTATGTATATAATTTAAAAAATGGCAAAGCAAAACTGCAAAGTTTGATTGTTCTGATTGTATTATAGAAAAATAAATTATTAGATTTAGAGAAGAATCTCTAATCGGGGTGGAGAAAATATACAGGTAAGGGACAATGTTTGGGCTCACTTGCTGAATGCCAACTAGCAAGTTGGATTCTAGAATTGAGTCACGGTGGAGCTCCGTTATTTTTCATTCGCTCATTCGTGGCTTACAATATTAATCTCGCAATTTTTAGCTTGTAGTTTGTAAATTATTAAAATTATCTTTACATATTATGAGCGCTTGAAATAAAAAAAAAATGGTTGATAACCGTGTAAATACATGAGGGTGTCAAGTAATTATACTTGAAATTGTCTATAAAATGGATATGCTAATAAATAACTATAAAATAATTATAGTCTTCGCGATACATACATATGTAAAAAATATCTGACTTTTACTCATTAAAATAAAGCAAATTCACAAGAGAGAGAGGAAAGATAGTTTGTTACAGGCACAACTTATTAACATTAATAAAAGAAAATATTTAATTATGCATAAAACAAAAATTTTTTTCTCCAACTTTTATTGTATACATGAGTCATTTTTTAAAGGTTATGAGTTAATTGCTCTTATTGTAACATGTGCAAGATCTAAAACAATGCAACACTAATATTCGGCTAATATTATTTCAACAAACATAGCAGTTAGTTTAATATACAATAACGGTTTAATATACAAACAACTCAGGAAAGTGAATTTCATAAGATGGAGTTTGACTTGGTTTAATATCCGTTTGTGGTCCAGTTGTAGAAATTGTATTGCGTGGTTCAACAGACAAAGTATTAAATATTTCGGATAATTTACTCTGTAAAACATCGTGCTGCAAATTAAAGAAAAGATTAGAAAAAATATATTAGTTGGAATGATTTTTAAAATATTACAATAATATATTTAATATATTTTTATACCTTGGGTTGTGTTTTTGACACTAAATCTTGAAATGGCGCATTTCTAAAAAATTGAGAAAGTTGCATTCGTTTTTCTTCTTCTATTACATGATTATTATTATTTTCTGTTAAAATTCTTTTCATGCTTTCAAATGTTAATTCTTCTCCAGGTAATTTCTGTAAAAAATTAATTAAAGATAATATAAAACAATACAAGTAATCAAGCAGATCAAAAGAAACATATAAGCAAAATGAGAATGATGATAATCGGTAGATACATTAGCTAATTTAGCAGTTATTGCCATAAATGTTAATATTTTTCAATAAAACCTTTTGTACGCTAGGTGATGAACCTCCACTATCTAATTCTGGACCTCCAGAATTAATATCGGCTAATGAATTTCGTCCAGCACTGTCAACCCAAGAATGCCTAATAGAGAATATTTATTATTTGATTTATGTATAACTGATGTATAAAACAATGTGCACTGTTTTTCTAATACTTAGATTATTAAGCGCTATATTTGCAATATGACTATAGTTATATATCACCTGTGTTGTAAAGAATTACTACTATAACCCGAGCCTTGCTGGAGTTTTCCACTATCAAGACCAGCTCCTTTTAAGCATTCACTGACAACGGTTTGATCAACCAATAGAGCTGGTGTTAATCTGGATGTCAGAGCAGTATCATATTGTGATTGTAAATCCGGTAATAAATGCGGGCTATCTTTTCGACGTGCGTCCACTACCTTAGAATGGATTTAAATATGTCCAATTCATTGGAGAATTTATATTTTAGCAAATTGATCATATCTTAAATAAAAAAGGGGCATAAATTCATGATTAGAAAGAAAAATTACTTACCTTTTTCGCATAGTCCATAAGTACAGTGATGTTACAGACATATGATATTAAAACTAATAAACTAATAACTATTGCATGTAAATTAAATTTGAGTGAAAGACTAATTTGACTACTTGTCAATGCTAAATCTTGAAGGCTCAACACCAATCTCAATAATTCTAAGACAGTTTCCTCAGAAGCCAATTCAATGGCAAGTAATGCCAATGTAGTATAAATAGATTCCACATTTTCTACAGTATTACTAGACAACTCTAATGATTCATATAGTGCTAAATAGATTTCAGGTCCATGCTTTCGAATAAAAATCACATCAGGTCTAGATGCTTTCTCAATAACAAGACCAAGTTCCATCACATTTACACTGAAAAAGAGAGAAAAGTAGATGTATTATCAGCAAAGAATCATAGATGATATAAGTCATAAAAAAATAAGAAATAATATTATTATAAAATTTTAAAAGCTTTTAATAAAATAATGTTTATGTTTATAAACATTTAGCAAGAGATATAAACTTACGTTGGTTTAGCAAGTTTCATAATATTTCGATGTCTATCAATTAGAGTGTGAAATATTTTTTGTACTAGAAGCCTCATTTCAGCGTCTGCTGCTAATGACATTCTTAGTAGTGGATCCAGGAAACTGGGTGGGAATGTCGTATTCAAGTGAATAGTTTGATATTTGGTACCAACCTATGTACAAACAAAATATCTGTTACTACTCTATTTAAAAGATTGATAAAAAACGATAGAAATAGATTCAAGTTGGTTGTAATTTTATGATTTTATCAAAAAACAATTTATTCCAATTATATCAGTATTTCTGATAGAAGGCGTCTACTTTCTTTTTAATTATAATCTTATTTAAAACAATTAAATATTTATTTGAATGTATTTGTTTTTATGTATATCATCTATTAATTTATCCAATCTAATCAAATTGTACATTATTGCTTTAAATAAAATTTAATTATATATCCAATAAGCAAAATGCATGCAATATTCCAGCAAATTGATAACAGATTTACTTAGAAATTGCTAGTAAATGGACATCAACTGTGTTCACATTAGATCTATCTGCTTACAAAACCTGAGAGCAGATTTGCTGGCAAAAACTATTCAAAATCTGCTATCAGACTATGTCATTATAAAAAGATAATGCATATCTCTCCGTTCGTTCACATAGATAGCTTTTGGAAGCAGCTACTATGTTCACAAGTTTAGAATTCAGCTTGAACCATTTAATTTCATATATATATATTTGTTATAATCTGTATATATATTTGTTATAATCTAATCTCGTTTAGTTTAAAAGAAGGAGGTGATCATCCTGTATATTCTTATGTGTATTATGTCAGTTTTTTCAAAAATATTTTATTTGTTTATATAAACTATATGTTATAAAAAGAAAATCTCAATCTTATCTTCCAATCTTACCATCTAAAATAGAAATATTACATAAAATTCAGATTAAGTATATTTTGAATAAATTTTTTTTTTTTGCATCAATAAACAATTTATGTGCACTAATGCAGTAAAATTAAAATAATGTTTTAATTGTTTATTATCTGATATATAGACTGCATTCCGAAATTCACTGCTATTACTGAAAATATATAATATATATAACGTGAATTATAGATTCCTAGTACTGGCAGCAAATTTCGGAATAGAGCCGTAGTTTCATTGATAGACGTGACTCACAATCAGTTACTCACAATCAGAATTCTATATTGAAATGCTCAGTATATTGTTAAAGGCCGAGCACAAAGAAAAGAGAGATAGCTGGGCTATCTTTTTTCTCTTTCTATTTGACTTTTGATTAGTTAATGATTTATTTCTTTCTATATTTAACATAGCATTAGAAAAAGATAAATAGCCATTTTTCTAGTCTCTCGTTCCATTTTTTTTCTATAAATGAGTTTACTAGTACAGTATAATAAAATTGACTGACATGATCATCAAATTTAATTGCACACTTATTTAGATTTAAAATTCATTGCCAGTTATTAAAAATCTATAATATATGTAATGTGAATTATAGATTTCCTGTACTGTGACATGTAACGGTAGCAATATCGTTAAAAGTTACAGAATCACAATACTGGCAGTGAATTTTGGAATGCAATCTTAAATTATATCGTTTTGTAATTCTTTCGCTTACTGCTATGCGGCACATTTATTTTGTACTTAAATTTTTGCCATGGGCAGATATAAAATCTGCAAAGCATGGCTAATTAAAAGTGTTGTAATGATATAATTCATGTGATATTTCCAGTAATATTTAGTTTTGTTGCATTTATATGATATTAATACAACTATTTATTAGACATTTGATTAAGGATGATAGATAATTTACATATTGACACATCGAGCACACATGCAATGCCGGTCACTGGTCACCAATTGTAAGATAAATGTAGTATACATAATAAAATTTTGCAGAATTCAATTATATTATGTAATATTTTTTCGAGATCTAATAGTGAAAATTTTATTTGCTATATAAATGGAAGAACAAGCAATTTAGATTTGACATAAAAAATCTATCAAACATATCATAAGAATTTCAATATTTATGAATCAAAAACACAATATGATAAAATTTATTTTAATAAAAACACGGCTAAACATTGATTAAAATAGTAAACATATTATATGCTAAAAACTATAAGATGGAAAATATATCATATAAGAAATTTACGAATCTCAAAAATAAAAAATAAAAATGTCTATATGATCAAATTTGTTGATTGTACATTTCTTTATCTGCTTCTATGAGATTTTTTAAGCTAAGATAATAATTTTTAATTAGTTCTAATTTTGTAATAATAAACGATATTTACCTTTAACAGCGATTTTAAGAGTATGCTTTGGAGTAATACATCTCCTTTGCCAACTGATACAATACGATCCGGTTGACTATATGGAACCTTACTCATAATAAACATCATAATTTCAATTTTTTGATAATCTGGAAGATGATTTGCAAACTCTCCAAGAGCATTAATGAGAGCTTCTTGGTATAATTGCTCATCACTGCTTGATGATTGATTTCTTGTTACACTTACTCGGAGATGAGACAATAAGGAATTTATAATTTCTAATACAGATGGCCCTAGGAATATATTGTTAAAAGAAATTAAGAATATTGAGATAATCTCCATTTTATGTTCGACAATTATTACTTATATTTATAAATATATGTTAACTATGTAATTAAATTTGAGCTAAATATATTTAATTTTATTATCTTATGTGCTTACCAACACTTTCACCTGCAGCAATTGATATAATTTTAGACAAGGTATCTGCTATACTAGTGCGAATTTTTGGAGACGACTTTGAATGATCGTCGAGATGTGTCATTAGGGCTTCTACTACAGTGTAAGAATATTGCGACTAAAAAATATATAAAAGAAATATTGATTATCCACATTATATAAATATAATGTTTAACTATATTACAGTTAAATTATATTGTATATACCTGGATAGAAAACATAATTATTCTAAAAGTATGAATTGCGAAATAATTAGGCACCCACAACTGGTGATTATCTAAGTGTCTGTAAATAGTTAGCTTTTTATTAATATCTTATAGATATAAATATATATTCATATATGCATTATAATTCTTTAGAAGTAAAGTTATTTCTTTTCTATACCTTAATACAGGTCTTATGACACATCTAATATGACCAAATGATGCACGTCCGATCAATTCCCGCATGCAAGTTTCCGCAAATTGTGGCGGATCCGATCGTTCCTCAGTTGGGCTATCTGGCATTGCATGTTCCTTATCAACATATCTACAAATACAAACTCATTGTCAATATTAATATTTATTTCAGTATGTATTTCATAATATTAATATTTTTCTAAATTACCTTGAATTTTGCATGTTATACAGCAATGATGGAACAATTTTGTCCATATGTACAGGTTCCCAAATATTTTCAACCAAATCATCAGACAGAGTTTTTCTCACAACGCCCTACATAAAAACATATATAATTGAATATATATAACCTTGAGATATAATTTTTAATGTTTTTAAAGTCTCTATGATCTAAATGAACTAACATTTCATAAATATGTTCAATGGTATCATACCTGTAGTCCTTGAATACCAGCAAGTCTAATTTGTTTGCGTATAATAGGATCATCATTATTAGAATGGCACATTGCAGAATATTTTGATACAAAGAAGTCATAACGTGTATGATATGAAGGTGTATCTTCTTCAATGTTGGCAAATCTGACAAACTGTGACAGAGAAGCAAAATCAATACATTAATCAAATAAAACTAAATAGCAAAAAAAAGGTTTGAATTTGCCAGTGATCATTACTTACAGATTGTGTTGCAAGAATTTGTAATTGAGGGTCTGTGGATTCTAACAATTTCTGTACCATTTTTAAGAAGCTTTCGACAAATAGGTTCAAAGTTTGTGCGTGACAAGCTACTAGAAGCTGATCCATTGCTTCCATAGCAATTACAACAAAGCCATTTCTTCTCCTAAGACATAAATAATACTTGTCAGATTTGATCAATTGTTGTTTCATATAATGCTTCAAGTATAAATACATGGCAACCTCTAGTATAGTCATATTAAATTATTGCTAGTCATGTTTGTAAGAGTCATTAGAATTGATTTTTGTATTTCTTATATAAAGTGATTACATAATTTATATGATAAAATATTACAGAGAGCTACTATTATATATATTAAATTAAGTACATGTAATGAAATTATATCATATATTTTGTACAATGTACCTGTAAATATCTCTAGAAGCTCGTTGAAATAAGTATTCTCCAATCCTATCTAATTTCTCAGGACTGCTCAATGAATAAAATGTTAATTTTTCCATATTATTTTTAATTAAGCCATCCTGAAAATTAGGGAAATCTATTAATATAGATAGATATGAAATATACATAAATATAATTTTTTATTTGTGTGTTGCAAATATTTCAAATTCAAATATAAATAGAATAAAAAAAAATATATAAATAGAATAATCATTTTAAATGGAGTAATCTCTTTCTATTGTCAAGGATAGTGTTTCAATAATGATTTGTATATTTATTCATAAACAAAGCTAAAACACACAAAAGAGACAAATTAAAGAAGTTGAAAAGTATGAAAATCTTACCTGAGGATTAACTGGAAAGATATTGTCAACAAGCCTCTTATATCTCGGACGTAATGCAGAGCAACACCAACAACAGCCTAATAAAAAAAAATAAAAGAATAAATTATATCTCATTGTTTGATTATAATGCATGCAGCGAACATTTTTAAGTATCTATAATGTAAATTGTTATATTCACCGAACATTTTTTTTGCCGTAAATTCCTACTGAAAAATGACTAAAAATGACAGCAATCGCAATGACAATTGCGAGCATGAAGTAAGAGTTAAGGATCGGCAGGAGTAACGAGTGACGGGCGAACTCCAAATTGATATTAAGGACCTCGCACGGTGACAATGTGAACTCCGTTTTCAGGGTTACCAATGCTGAGAAACAAATTCTCAATCTCAATGTATAGATGTATGTCCATATACATACAAATCATTGCATCGCTCGCGCGGACACACCGCACAGAAAAAGGATAGAAAAGAATCGAGAATCATACGATCCTTTTTCCTCTAGCGCAGTGCTCGGAGATAATAGCCCTTTTCGGGAGCTCCATAAAGCTAGCCAGTCAACATTCACTTTTATAATATTTTTTTTTTATAAATCGTTTGTTGGTCATTTGTTGATGATTGTTGGCCTAATTACAACGTTTGTTGGTTAATATTTTTTTTGAAAATACGAAAATAAAATTTTGTGTGAAATTAGCCGGAAAGATATTATTTTTGTTTCAATCTTAGTTCAATCAATGCACAATTGTTTGTTGGTCACGGAAAAACTAATTAAAACGTTTGTTGGTTCATATTTGCCTTGAAAAATGAAAAAACTAATGCAATAATGGTGGCGGGAGAGGTTGGGTAAAACTTAAGATTAACTTTAAAATACACACGCACGCGCACACACACACACACACACACGGGGGGGAGGGGGTGCAAGGGGGGTCTTCGGCCCCCTTCTCGCACCCGCCCCGCCGGTAGGCTGGGTGGACCTCGCTTTACAACTTACAAAGTATATGCTACATTGCGGGGTGAATGCTGGAGGGGGGGCTTTCAGCCGAAAGCCCCCCTTGTACTCCCCCGTGTGTGTGTGTGTGTGTGTATGGGTATGTGCGCGTGCGCGCGTGCTTCCTGTCCATGCATGTACTTTGGTATATTTCAAACTTTAAATAATTAATTAAAAATTAATTATGAACTAACAAACGAAAATAAATGCATTACAATTATCTACAAACAAAATACAATTAATTTCACACATAATTATTTTAAAAAAGTGTTAGTCGTCAGCTAATATCATACGAATCGGACAGAGTATTCTGCTCAGTGAGCGCTCACTCAACAGTTACAACAATTGTGTTTTCTGAACGCACCCTATGATTTTCTTTCTTACTTCCTTCGGATACTTTTCAGTCTGCCATTCCCCTTTCATTTACCTCACCAAAGTTAGCCCCCCCACTTTAACTATTATGAATTTTTTTTACCAATCGTTTGGTGGTTGTTTGGTAATGTTTGGTATCGCATTCAAAACATTTGGTAGTTTTCCGTTTTTTCACAAAAAAATAAACAAATTTTTAATCTTTTTTTAGCCCCCCCAGTTTGACTATTATGGATTGTTTTTTTTACCAATCATTCAATCGTTGATTCCTAATGTTTTGTACCGCATTTAAAATGTTTGGTAGTTGCCCGCTTATTTAAAAAAAATTGTTAAAAAATTTTTAATTTTTTCTTAACCATTCCTTCCGCCATTGTTGCAGATTGACCAATCAGAACAAAGCAGTTTAACGGTTGATTGGGCAATTGTCGACCATAACTCCAATCGCAAACGAGTTTGTAATCAAATAGGCTTTTATAGAACTATACGAAAAGTTTGTTCTTAAGTGAATCTAACGCAAAAGAGGAGAAATATAAGGCTATGGTACATAAAAATACTTAAGCAGTAAAGCGGGAAGCACATACTTTTGCATAAGCGCATAACCATAAACATAAAGAAATTGATTGGTCCACAAATATATGCATAAGAAAATGAACCAATTAATTTCCTTATGCTTACAATTATGCGCTTATGCAAAAGTGTGTGCTCCCCGCTTAAGACTTAAGAATTTCATTTATACAGAATTTTAAGCCGATCGCACACATTTTCTGTAACAGTAATCGTAACTGTAACGTAAGAATTCGACCAATCGCATTACTTAATTCAGTTGTCGCGTCGTTATGGACAGTTGAATTAAGCAATGTGATTGGAATCCTTACGTTACAGTTACGATTACGGTTACGGAAAATGTGTGCGATCGGCTTAAGTGAGGAGCACACACTTTTGCATAAGCGTGTGCTCTCCGCTTTAAAATTCTGTATAGATGAAATTCTTAAGTCTTACTGCTTAAGTATTTTTATGTACCATAGCCTTATATCTCTCCT
>JBCEZX010000019.1:286019-304524 GCA_039654345.1 Cataglyphis cursor
GCTGACCATTGCCTTCGCGAGGCAAATAAACGACACATTTCATCTAACGTCGACTAAACTGTGTTTCACCCTTCACGTCACAATCCTGATCCCGATTGCGCTGTCCGCGCACGCGAAACCGCTCGTGAAGCGGCCCGTTACACGTTTAAAATTAAAAGTACCGTGATTAATAACATTAAATTGTATATGCCATTCTTCCGCGCTTGTAGCTAGTAAATCTTGCGAAACATTACCTTCGTCGTATGAAAATTTAATTAGAGACTTTAGCAGTCTAGTCGAAGATAAAACAAAATCTGCGGAAATAATTTAAGGGAATTAAATGATAATTCAATTAAAGCTTATTTATTATTTTTAAAATTTGCATTAAACTTTTTTAATAATTTTAACGCTTTGTTTCAATCGCGTAAGATTTTAATTCATAAATTATTTAAAAGTAGTCAACAATTAATACGACAATTAATACAAAATTTTATGATTTCTGATTAAGAATATTTCGTTTTTAAGTATTGATAATGAAGAAAATATATATTTTCTTTAGAAAATATATGTTATCTGAATGTGAGAACTTTTTAAACACCTTATCTCCAAAATGCAGTCAACAAATAAAGCTAAAATGTCTAGATTTTTATAAAACAACAACTCGACAAATGTTGAAACGTTTACCATATAATAATCTTTTTGAACAATTATCTTTTTTAGAACCTAAGATTGCTTTATATGATAAAGGTCGAGTTAAAATTAAATATTTAACTTATATTGTTGCTCAAATAAAATCTATTAATATTGATATTACTAAATTAGCTTTTGAATGGAGAATTTTACCGTCTATTTTTGATGAAAAACAAAAAAAGGAATTAGCGATTTTAATCGATGAAATGTGGAAAAATATTGAATTTAAAGATTTTAATGATAAAAAAGTATTTAAAAATTTAGATTTATTAGTTCAAATAATTCTTTCTTTTCCACATTCAAATGCCGAAGCAGAACGTATTTTTTCTATTGCAACAGATGTCAAAATTAAAAAAAGAAACCGATTATCTAATGATATGGTTTCTATAATTTGTATAACTCGATCAAATTTTGAGGCTGAAAATATGAACTGCACTACTTTTGAAGTAGATTCTAGACATTTAGCGCTGCATAATAATATATGGAGAAATAAGTCATGCAATGATTTGCAATTTGATGGACCTTAATATTTTTTTATTGTGTTTATATAGTTTATTTTGCAACATGTGCAATTATTTTTATTGCTTTTATATATTTTATTTTGCATAAAGTACAATCAGACATCTAGTCAATGTTGTTTTTGTTTTCATTTTGAATTGAATTGAATTGAATTGAATGAGTCTTTATTGTTCCCCAAAGGGGTTTCAATATTACACATCTACCATACAATACGCCATTCTTCCCTTGTTCGTGGCCTTATACTTTGTTTCCCCCCTCCCCTCTCCACGTCCCTTCCCTTTTCCTCTCTCCTTCCTTTATTATTCTGTCTTCTGTTCCCTCCTTCCTTCATTGCTTAGTCTTCTTTTCCCATCATATTTTCTTCTCATCATCCCATTTCCATTCTTTCCCATCGATCCATAACCTCCTATTGTCCACTAGTGTGCTCCTTCCTTTTCTTCTTTTTTCCCTTGCCTTCTCCACTATCCTCTTAACCTCCTCTCTTCCATTGTTAAGTCCTCGTCCACCTCAATCCTTCCATTTCTTCCTGATTTCGCCATTCTTCTCTAGTAGTTCCTCTCTGTCCTCCTCCTCTTCTACTTTCACCTCAATAAGACTTTCCTTTTTTCTTCCTCTTCCCTTTCTATTATCCCTACCGTCTTCATTCTCCTATCCAAAGTCTCCTCCATTCATGGCCATTCTCACTCTTTCCGCTGCGTCCTCTCCTCTCACTCCTCTCCATATCACGTTCCTCCTCCTTCTTTCTACCTCGTTCCTCCTTTTTCCTTCTCTCTTTCACCAGCCTCCACCTTTTCTCCTGCACCGATTCTGTCACTCTCCGCCCTTCCTTTACTTTCTTCCTTCCCCTTCCGTTTTGCCTCTCTTTTTATCCCCTTTTTTTCTTTGCTCTTTTCCTCTGGACTTTGCTCCTTCCCCTTGCTCATCTTTCTCTCCCTTCTATCCTTTCTTCCTTTGTCCATGTTCACCCTTCATACTTTCGCATCATCTATCACTCTCTTTCCTTCTTTTCTGTTGCTCCTACTCCTCTCCTTTGATCCTTCTGCTTTCTCCCTTTCATTACCTCCTTCCCCTCCTCTCTTCCTTTACCCTTGCGCTCATCTTCTTCATGCCGACTGCTCTCCTTTCCCCTTACCTTCTCTTTTTCCTCCTTCTTTCTTGCTTTCCCCCTCTTCCTTCCTCCTTTTCTCTGTATCTCCTCTTCTTTCTCCCTTCTTGCTTACCTCTTCTTTCTTCTCTTCTCACCTTTTTCATTCCTTTTCTTCCTGATCATCACCTTGTACCTTCTCTTCTCTTCCTCCCACTTTTTTCCCCGTCTCTCTTTTTGACTTCTGCCAGTCTTCTTGTCTTTTCTCTTCTACCTCTCTTTTTGCCTCCCTGTTCCCTTGATGCTTGATTTTCCTTTTTCTCACTTCTTCTTCCGCATCCTTCGCCCCCTTTTCTCCTCTTCTTCCGCACCATTTAACTCCCTTATCTCTCTCTTCACTTCCTCTTCTCTTTCCACTCTCGCTCTCCTCTTTCCCCATCCCCATTTCCTCCTCGGTCTCCTCTTCCAACATCTTAGTCCTTCCTCTCTTCTTCTCATATGTCCTCTGTCTTCCCTCTTCCCTCCTCTATATTACCTTTGTTATTTTTTTCTCCTGATGGGAACGAGCTATCTATTCCTCTTCCTCTGTTCATGACTCCCTTGCCTGCGTTCTCTCCTTTGTTCTCTCGCTGTCCCTGCTATGTTTTATCTCCTCCATCTTTTCATCTCCCTCTTTATCCCTTTCATTTCCCTTCTTATATTTCTTAGTTCCTCCACAAGATCCTCCGTCCACTTTTCCATTTCCACCTCCTTCTGTCCGTCTCTGCCCGTCTCTTTTCTTTCCTTTGCTTCGTTCTCCTCCTCATTTCCTTCTTTCCTTACTTGTCTTCCCTCTCTCTCCTTTATCACTCCACCTCACTCTTCTCTTCTCACACTCTGGCTTGCTATCCTCCTTCTCTCTTCTCTTCTCCCTCTCTACCGCTCTAGCTTTTCCACTGTCCTCCACTTACTTTTTCCTCGCTTCTATATCTCCTAATCTAACTCTTATTTTTATCCACTACGTGCAACTGCGCATTTTTCTCCCGGTTCCGTATCCGTGCGTATCCGTCCCCATCGATTTCCATGTACTCTATCATTGTGATTTTCGTACCTCCGCCATCTCTCCTTACCGACTTCTCCTGCCCACCCGTCATCCTCTCATCGTTTTCTCGAACCTCTCATTACATTCTTTCCGTCTTCTCTCTCTCATTTTCCCTTTTTTTTCCTATCCTCAAAACTGTCGGTATCTCTAACTCCTTCTGTTTTCCATAATCTTCCTTCCATCCTATTCCCTTCTTTCGCAACATCTCTTCTCGTTTTGTTTTTCTATTTCCTCCTTTCCAGTCCCTTATCTTCCTTCTTATTCCCAAAATCCAGCCAATTTTCCGCGAACACATGTATATTCCTCCCTCACCTTCGCCTCCCGGAAACGGAATCTCTATATATTACTATTTATGTTCTATATACTTATATTATCACTCTGTTATCACTATGTTTATTCTATCTTTTTATTATATATTCTTTCACAATCTATGAATCTTTTAATTTAAAAATTTTCTTAGTTTTTATTTTATTGTATCTTTATTATTGTTTTGTTTTTTACTGTTTAATAAAATTTAAGTTTTATTCTAAATTTATGTGTATAAAAACTAAATTTTATGTGCAATTAATTTTAATTTGTAATTATTTGTAGATTAATTTATTTTAATTTAATTATTGTCTCTTTCAATAAAAAAATGGTATAAATTATATTATAATTAAAATTAATATTTTTAGAAAAAATATTTTTTATTCAATTCATTATTTAATTAAATATTTTTAAAAAGATGTTTTTATATTTAAGAAATTTTATTTATGTTTATCTAAACAAATAAATATTTTTACCTTTTGTTTATTTTGTAAGACTACTGAGGTTTTTGGCAGTTTTCCTTACCCTTGCAACAAATGTTGGTATTATCTGAGATTCTGCCAAAAATAAAATTTTATTTTTTGTTTATATTAAAAGGTAAATATAGCGAAAAGGTGACCCAGTCCCAATGACCTTGACCTTGGCATATGTTATCAAGGACATAATTCTGAGTAACTTTTTCTTCTAATTTAATTGTCGCTCGTTGCTTATTAAAAAGTTATTAACAAAAAAAGTTTGAAATATACCAAAATACTCGTACATGCATGGATAGGAAGCACGCACATTCAAACTTTTTTTGTTAATAACTTTTTAATAAGCAACGAGTGACAATTAAATTAGAAGAAAAAGTTACTCAGAATTATGTCCTTGATAACATATGTCAAGATCGAGGTCATTGGGGCTGGGTCCCCTTTTCGCTATATTTACCAATTATTTTATTACCGTTTCTTTTTTCAGTTTATTTATATTTTATTTGTGATATATATGTGTTTATTTAAATATTTAATATTTTTATAATAGATTTTTAACAATTATTAGATATTTTTGTGCGGGTGATTAATGGTTTTTTTAGTCAACTAAGCACTGTACTGTACGCGTTTGTCAAGCATGCGCGAAAAGACTCGGCTCGAATAACACACTGATGATGGGGGCGAGAGGAGACGCGGGAGATGTCGTCGCGGCAGCTGTTTCAAGATCGAGCCTGTGGTTTTCGTTATCGACTTAAAGCGCGCGCAATGTTCTCGAGGACGAGCCCGCAGTTTTTCTTTATCGGCGCCGCTTAGAGCGCGCGACGCTCTCGTGACGAGCTCGTGATTTTTCGTTATTGAGCGCGATCTGTTAATAGACCTTCGAGCGAAGGAATGGGGTACAGTTGGAAAGTGATCGAACGTATAAATTTTGAGGAAGAGCATTTTTTATTTTTCATTTATAATATGTGATATATAATTTTTATTTTTTATAATATATTAATAAAATAATAATGCGAGTACATAGCGCGAGCGTATCACGGTTTTCCGAAGAACAGAGCCTGTAGCTTGCAGTCGATCTGCTCGTTGCGATCGAAGTTCTCGTTGTCGCCGTGGGATCTCGATGTCGAGAAAACGAGTTATCTTATTGTCGGTGTACGCGGTTAAATCGTTTAAGGACGTAACGATACGGCTGACGCAATGTTTCAGATTTAACATGTATAAAATGGTGATTTTCGATATAGCTAGACGAATCTTGAGTGTTTTGAGACGGAGAATTCGGAGATTGTTGAGTCTGCCAAATCGGAGCAGCAATTGCCTTATATATATCGGCGTTGGAAGACGTGTTCGTCGGACTGGAAGTATGATAGGAGCATGGGCCGTAGATCGAGTAACTCTTTCCACGTATTGGGCGTTAGTGAGATCTCCTTGCCGTGACAATCTCCGAAGACGATTTCCACGAACGAGGATCGGCTTACGTGAATGCTGATGTTTAAATATTTGTTTAGATATCCCGTTTTCGTCAGTGGATAGCATCTTCCTAAGATTTTGAGCGGTCGTGCGACCGCGACTTCTGCGTCGCGTCTTGGCGTCTGGTCGCGATCTTGTCTGAAAGTAGATGCGATTGATGAGAGAGAGAAAAAAGGGTTAGAATATTGTATAGAAACATTTGATATTTTTACCCGTTACCTGTTCTAGCTCTCTTAGCGTATCTTCCGTTATTTTCGCGGTTTCGCTCGGAATCCCGATAAATTCTTGTACGTGTGCTGCTGTTGCTGTTGTCCCTTCGTCGCGTATATCGTCGTTATATTCTCTCTCTCGTTCGCGAGCCTCGGCGTTCGTCACTGTAATGAAGTTTTTAACGGTTGGATGATCCTTATATACTCGCATACGAATCGCTCTTTTTTTTTTTAGCCGTTTTGCGTTTTATTTTTAAAAGGATCGCGGTGAGTTGCTTCCGTCGTTCTCGTCGGTTCTCTCGGTCACGTCGCTAAAGCGATAGATGCAACTGAGAAGCTCCCGTAATTGCCGTAATAGTCCATCGGTTGAGCACTCGATACCGAGAACATACAGGTCGAAGGGATCTGCTGAGTTACCGTATTCGTTGAATTCATTGAACGTGTAGAAATTACAGATTACCGTCAATGTGCCGGAAAGCCGACGTTATCGCGAATAGTATTCCGGAAAATATATCTTTTAACGGAGTGGGTTTTATGAACGCAATGCGGCATTCGTTGATCTCCGCTTTGAGATAATAGATAATGTAGGTTCGTCCCGTGTGCGTGTTTATCGCGGCGTTGATCTTAGCGCCTCGAGGAAGTCCGATGTTATGGAGGAATTTCGGCCAACTCGTTTTTAATCAAAAACAAGGATACTTCGCGAGAGAGATCTTATTACCCGCGAATAGCGCGAGATCGCCCGAAGGTCTTTGATACGCGGCAGACAGGCGCGTGAAATTTTGCGGGAGAAACGTTGCGTATTCCGTTAGAGTCTATCGTATCGTCTCTCGATTAAGTCGACCATACGTTGCGTCAGTCGGCTATGTACAAACGCCGATTCATTATCAAGGCCGCGTCCACGCGCCATAAAGCGCAAAGATCCGCGCGTGAAGGGTCTGTCGGAGATACGCCTGTCGTCGTAGGCGCTTTGGTGATAGTTGCGGGGATCGTAGGATGATTTCTGTCCGTGAGATCCGTATAGATTCTGTATAGCGAGAGTATCTTCTACGCACAGTTTAACTGGAAATTGATGTTCGTTGTCAGGTATATACAGAAACATTATCGAGTCGCATACTGTACTGCAGATCTAAAGCGTGACCCATCTCGTGAGTTAGTGTTAATAGTAGATGAAACTTGTTAAGGGGATTCTTGTTCAGATAGACGTGCCTCGACGGTTCCTCGTCGTCGACATGCACCTCCGAGGCAAAGTCCGTCGCTCCGCTGAGGAAGAACGCGTGAGCAAAGCTCTCTCTCGAACGCCGCCGGGCCGTCACCGTTCTCGTGATTCGCGTAGGTGTGAGCGCCCGTATAACGGTATACGATATTAATATATCGAGATGTAGTGAATCGCGACTAAACTTTAACGTAAACTCGCTGCCCATAACGCGAACGCCACTTCGGTCGTTTGCATCCCTCGCTCGCCTCTTGAAAGTTCCATGAGAGGCGCGTTTTCGGCCATTTCTTCGTGACCGAACTGTACGCATGATCGGGAATGTCCGCTAGACCGCATCGCGGTTTGCGCATGAGACTGAGCGTATCGACGTTTAATGCGCCATTATCAGATAATTGATAATATTCTTGAAACAGCGACAGTATGCAACGCAGAGACGTCGCGTTATCGAACGACAGCGATCCCCCGTCCTCCCTCAGAAAACTGTACACTCGCAGAAAGCGGAGCGCCTCCGACGGGGATGTCGCGGCGATGAGCGTCGTTGCTAGAATGAGAAGAGCCGTTCTCGTAGTCATCGCGCGGAGAGAGAGAGAGAGAGAGACAGAAAGAGAGAGAGAGAGAGAGAGAGAGAGAGAGAAAGAGACACGAAGAACGATCGATCGCGAGATAGCGAACTCGATTGATTCGCGTTCGAGAAAATGCCTAATTTTATTTTCGTCTATTTTGATGCGAGGTGGGGAGGGATATTCCGAAGCGAGGAAAAAAGAGACCAATAGACGCGAACGCCTCGATGACTCGTTCGAGAAAAAAAGTCTTTTTCTACGGCGATAAATAGCGCTATCCGGGCTTTGCGTTCTCTAGAAAATTCTCATTTTATTTTTTATTGATTTTTATTTTTAATTTGTATTTTAAAAAAGAATATTATCGCGAGAGGAAGAACGCGATTTTGAGCAGAAAATAAGATTGATAATTCGTGCCCACGTTTTCGCATCCATGCGATAATTCTTATAAAATGCACGATCATTTCGAGAAACGTCGAAATGTTCTCTCGTTCGAGTGAAGAAATAGTTATGGATCAGATAAATAAAATCGTTAACGCTGCGGAGTATATCAGCATAAATGAAGAATTGATAGCTGCAACGGCGAATATTTTGGGAGATTTCGCCTCGGAGTTGCGCAAAGAGGCGCGAGGCGTACTCGAAAATAGCCCGGATTCTTTCAGAATTCAGTTTCGATTGAAGGGAGACGTAGATGCGGCGGAATTAATGTAAGTATTCGCGATTCAAAGCGCGCTTGCGAACAATAATTTTTTTACTTTTTTATTTTAGACGGAAGATCGAGGATGCCGTGCAAATCGCGCGCGATACGCTTTACGATTTAGTTAGTAATATGAAAAAGGGGTGAACCCCTTTGAAAAAGTGACCTCCATATAATCACGTAACGATTGGACACGCCCGATTGGACATGTATTATTAAGCACGTTTTATTGGACACTGTTTAATTGGACACCGCACAATAGGACACTGCACGATTGGACACGCACATTGCCCGATTGGACACGGCATGATCGCACTACACGATTCGATACACGGTACATTGCATAATTGGACACCGCACCATTGGATACCGCACAATTGAACACCATACGATTGGACACCGCACGATTGGACACCGCACGATTGGACACCGCACGATTGGACACCGCACGATTGGACACCGCACGATTGGACACCGCATGATTGGACACGACACGACTGGACACCGCACAATTGAACAAAATTGTAAACCCATGTGGAACCTCATTTCGCATTGAAAAGTATATGCGTAGAGGCAATACGTTCAGCCCCCTTCCCCTTTGGGAGAGCTCCACTACCATTAAAATTAGGCACATAGGTTTTTCTTGAACCTCGCTTTGCGTGGAAAATTGTAAACCCATGTGAAATTTCTCTTCGTGTGGAAAGTTGTAAAATCTATATTAAAACCTCATTTCCTAACCTAAAAGTGCGATGTTCAATCGTGCGATGTCCAATCGTGCAGTGTCCAATCGTGCGGTGTCCAATCGTGCGGTGTCCAATCGTGCGATGTCCAATCGTGCAATATACGTATCCAACCATGTAGTGTCCGATCGTGCCGTGTCCAATCGTGCAGTGTCCAATCGTATGGTGTCCAATTGAGCGGTGTCCAATCGAGCAGTGTCCAATAAAACATGTCCAACAATGCGTGTCCAATCGAACGGTGTCCAATCGTTACATGTCCAAATGGGATACGCTCGAAAAAAGCCGCGCAAGCTGCGAATGTTCGAAAGGCGTTAGAAACTCGCGATGATAACGTTAATGCGAATGATGACGTTATCGCGAATGATGACGTTATTGCGAATGATGACGTTATCACAAATGACGATATCTCGATGACGAGCGATAGCGTTTAATAATAAAATTAATGAAATTAATAAAACAGTTATTAATATAATTTAAATATAGTTTGGTTTTTTTCCGTGATTCGTGCGAGGGAAAACATTTTTTATAGTTTTCCTTTTTAATATAGTTATTAATATAATTTAGAATTTATTTAATATAGTTTTATTTTATTCTGTGATTCGCGTTAGGAAAAAAATCCTTTCCGGTACGGTCGAACTTAAACTCTTATCTTTTTAAGTTAATTGGATTATTGCAATGCAATTGATAAAGCGCTTACTGTGACATCCGTATTTTAGTCTTTATAAGATTCAGAATTTTTGGAGAAACGCTATAGTGTTTTCGTTCATGTAATAGTGAAGTAAAAATTGTTCCATATGGATACAACTCAAAAAATCCTCCAAGTCGAATATTACGCGCTAATGGCGCGAGATACGCTATTTATGGTAAGTATTCTAACGTGCCGAAAACTAGACGAACGAGACAACTATTTAAGACGGAAATAATGAAGAGGATCGATAAAATTGAACGTTGGGCAAAACGAGCGCAAAAGGCGCTCGTCAAATATTCTGAGCAATTAGATAATAATATAAAGAGAGAATATTTCGACATGGATATGGTGTAGAAAATCGTTAATGTCGACAACACTTTGATAGCCACGCGGAATGTGATTATTAATTTAATCGGAGACATGATGCGTGCGCACGAAGAATGGGTCGAAATTCAGGTACTTAGACCTAGTATCCGATTTCTCTTTGATTTGCGAATTGGCGCTCGAAGGGTTGATGAGGGTGAACGAGTCATCGGTTGCGGGGAAATCATCGATGGCGAACGAGTTATCGGTTGCGAGGAAATCATCGACGGTGGACGAGGAATAATATTGTATTATTTTAATTATTTTAATTATTTTAATTCTTTATTTACTAATACATTTTATGTACTAATAATAGTTGTTTTATATATTTCTAAAAAATATGATTTTATATTATATAATCAAAAAATTTATGCAATAAAAACGAAGCGAGGAGGTCCTCCCTACTTTTGACTTGGTCGACGACAACGTGCCTCAAAGATGTCGAGCATTGTCAACGTTGGTGAACTAAAAATAAATGTATTATTAATATTATCATATTAATAATTACAATTTTATGTATTTGAAAATTTTAAATAAAATTTTTTACGAATCGACATATTTATTTATCGCTACTCTAAATAAAATTAGAATAGATATGTTAATAATTATATTTGAAAAAATTTAAATAATTTTTACAAATTGGTACACTTAAGCTTTTCGCTACTACAAATTAAGTATTTGAAAACTTTAAATAATTTTTTTAATTTGTACATTCCATTTTTTATCGTTACTTTAAAAATTGAAAAATTTTAAATATTTTTTTACGAATTACGAATTGGTACATTTATTTTTTCGTTACTTTAAATAAATTAAAACAATCTATCAAAAAATTAAACAATAAATTAAAACAATCTATTTAAAAAATTATTGAAAAAATTATTGAAAAAATTATTGAAAAAATTATTTAAAAAATGATTAAAAATTAAAAAATAAAAATTTACCTTATTCATTGTTCAAACTGCCTCCTCCACCATCGACGCGATCGGGAGACCGCATCCATTCCAAGAATTCTTGATCTTGTCCACCGTTGCTTCGGGATCCGCGCTCGCGGTAGAGCGCGAGGATCCGCCGCCAGCAAGAGCTGGGAGAAGGAAATGGTGGAAGAAAGAGAGGAGAAGGAGAAGGAAATGAGGGAGAAGGAAATGGGGAAGAAGGAGGAGAAGGATCGGGGAGGATTTTCCCAGGATTCGTCCATTTCGTTTACATTTTCGCGAGAAAGTACTATATGATTTTCCAAGGGATCATCACTATCATCCATTGGAGTAGAAATAACTATTGCAGTTCCATTAACTTCTTCGTAGATAACTTCTTCGCTATTAGAGTTTTCGTTCGGAAACATTAGCAAACGGAGAGAAGGGCGCGAACGATCGAGAAAGGAACGTTCAATCTCGTTCGATCTATTCGCGCGTAAGAACTAGGAGGAGAGCTTCGTCGTTCATATCATCGGATGGAGAAGGGATAACTAATGTATAATTCTCCAATGAATCGTCACTATCGTTCGTTTCACTCGTATTGTTGCTAGAAATAAATATCGCGATTTCATCGGCTTCTTCGCTATTAGAATTTTCGTTTCAAGACGATAACGAGCGGGAAGAACTACGCGAACTATCGAAGGACCTTCGACTTCGTTCATCGTCGCTCCAGAATTCGCGAGGACGTCGCGACCGCTGTCGCAGATAACGCGCGTAAAAATTTTCGTAAGCGAAAGTGGAACACTGTATAGTTAACACTGGGTTGTTAATTTCTTCGTTATTCCTCGTTCGAAGAAAGAAAATAACGCAAACAATTAATTATATTCGGGCGTCATTTTCACTTGTGAATAGAACGCGAATACTGAATAAAGAAACTGGATGCTGGACAACGTTGACAAGAGTTAATGAGCGGAAGTCTCAAAACTGCAAATGATAACCATTCGAGATAAATACGAGATGAAACGCATTGTGGAGTATTTTTAGTATTTTACTTAAATATTTATACAAATATTTATACAAAACATATTATTTAAAGTTTAGTATTTTACTTAAATATTTATACAAAACATATTATTTAAAGTTATTTAAAATTATTTAAAACTATAATTTGCTTAAAATTTTCTCTTTACGCTTTCGATCTTTTTCACATGCTTGTGCGTTGTTCGCGTCATGGAGTAGGAAAGGATACGGCGAGCGATTATCATGATAAGGGAAAGACAAAAACGTTGTTAGTTCGCATATAATTGAAAATACGTGCTACAAATACATTTCTTGAAATTAATAAATAATTAAAAAAATTTTTTATAGATTATATATGATAATATATAATACGATAATGTATAACATGAGTTATAATAATACAAACATGTAGATATATTTATATGAAATAATACTTTTATATGAAATAATATTTTTATATAATACATTATAGAATTAATCGTACGTATTATTTAATCTATCGCGACGCTCTAACCACCAATCGCGCAATTTGCACACGTTATCCATCGCGCAATTCTTAGTGTAATACTCGCACTGAAAAATTCGCGAAGCATCGAAAAGCTCCAAAAGCATTCGATGTTCTCGCAATCTACGTCAATGGTTTCAACGGTGACATCGCGATTCTCCGCGACGTTTCTCAAAATCTCGGTCAGCTATTTTTTTCTTCTCGTAACCCTTAACGTATATTCGTCCCGTAGAATTAGAGCTCGATTCACGGCAAACTGCGTCTCGAACGAATTTCTTCATCGATTCGTAATTGACGTACCCGTCGTTTCATTTGAACTGATGATAATTCGAAGTCAGCCAATACGCTCGCGATTTTTCCGCTTTTGTTAGTAGATCCCGACGCGCGGAAGATATATGATACAATTCCGTTCCTTTTCTCAACACAGCTATTTCTTTCGCGATGAATCTTTCGTTGACGAATGAAACCTTGAAGATCGACGAAAATCGGTATATCCATCGTCGTCGCTAATCGAAGCTGAAATGTTGATTCTCTAAGTTTTCTCTTCTTAAGGGAGGCACCTGAATTAGAACGCTAAAAAAAGGAATATTTACAATTTTTTTTCTCGACTTCAATAAAACGAATCTTTTCAAAACTTTTGGGATGTTTTATTACATATTTTGACATTAACAAAAATTTTTTTTATATAAAAATATTGATTTTTAGTTAACAATATTCAGCAATGTTTACAACGAAGTTGTACTTATACAATCTAGCATGCGTAATTTTTGTCTGTAACAAGAAAACAAAAAAATTTATTAATTGTTATTCAATTACCTTCTATATGAACCTAAAAAATTTCTAAAATATCCAAAATTAAAAACTGTGAGACTTTGAAAAAAATGTTACGATTTTCGCAAAAAATTTTCAATTTAATTGTTGTATAAAAATGTTAAATTTACATTGGGATGAAGTGAAGGAAAGTGGTTGAAATCTTTCTCTGTACCAGCCGCTTCAACCTTGTGCCATTTACACCAGCTGGACATTTGTCGTGCTTAGGATTTTTATTCGTAGATGATAAATGATCTAAAGTGGCCATAATAGCTTTTTTCGTGTCTTCTACAGAATTCACGTTTCGAATTCACCTTATTGCAAGTCCATAATAAGTTAGTTTTTTTATAAATCAATTTTTTTTATAAATCAGTTTATACATCAGTTAATTTACCCTAACCACCAAGTTTTTATTTTTTTTTCAAAATTTCTAAGTCGCGTTCCCATTCTCTTTTCAACGTGGCTAATGTACTCTTTATTATTGGAAATGTGTTATCGTATGGATTTAAATTTAAAATGGCCTTATAAGTTTTGGAATCGCCGTCTCCAATGTAATTCAAATATTTTATTCCGAATTTTTCCTTGAAAACATTTCTCGCATTTACCTCCATTTTCTCTGCCGAGTCGTCATGAGTTGCAGAACACTGTTCTTCATGCTCTTCGTACCATTCAGTATTCTCATCAGTACCTGCTTTCTTCTTCCAAAACACGCAGGCTTGGCAGTAACTACTTTTAATAACGAGATCTACTATTTTTTCAGAATAATAACCGATGAGCGTCGTTACACCGTATAAAGAAATAAACTCGCGCTTCTTTCACGAGCCATCGCCCGATATTTTCAACTTTGTTGCAAGTCTTTCATTTTCGATATTTTTCTGTTTTTCTTCTTCCACGGCTCTCTTGCATACAGCATCAAAAATTGATTTTTGCCGTTTCATGTACATATCGCACAATTCGGTCAAACGCACTTGTACTCATGCCTTGGCCCATATTCATTAGTCCACAAAAAATATTTATAACTCCTCGACCGAGGCCTAACAGTCTCATAATAAAAACAATACTTCTATTTATTTCAAATCTAGTATTGATACATGGCCCTGAATGTATTTAAACTGATTGCCGTAAAACTCTTTCTTTACCGGTCTCGATGAACGTTAGTTGTCGTTTTCTTTTGTTTTCGGATACGATGACATTTTGCCGTTTAGAAGCATTCTTAATCACCGAAATTTGGAGCTCGATTAACAGTTGACAATAACTTGAAGCCGAGGGCTGCATTGCTAAAGTTCCTTTGTAAATCGTCAACACTATTACCAGAGCTACCAGATCGTGAGAAATGGGAACTCCCCACCACTTAACACGGGATTGACTAATACAGACGTAGCTGCTACGTCTGTAAAGATACAATTTGAAGTTGGTCAGTTTACAATCGTCGAACTGGGTAGAATCTTGAGGCAGAACGTTTTTCCTACCGGATTGCAACGCGAAGATTACGTATTGCGGTTTCTCGAGTTACGTCGCCGCTTTGACAGCCCACGAATGTTTGGTTGTTCTCTGCAGAAGCGAAAACTCGTAGAGATCTTACGAACGAAAAGCTTAGATATCTTCCGCTATCTAATGTACGCAATAGCGCCAATTTATTAACATCGTTTAATATTACATGACGCATTCACCACTGTATTTTCTAATAAAACAATCCTAGTTCTTGCGATACGAGACAATTCTGATCGTCGCGCGCCCGTATTAAGATGAGTTCGTATCGCGCGTTGATCATGACGCGCTTGTAATCCTTGCAGAAACCTAACAACACACCGAGGGGTATGCAATCGTCGATCACCAGATAATTCGCCGCAAAGTCCCATCCAGCGTTCTGTAATATATTGCTTCTCTCGGCCGTCAACGACGCGAAATTCTTGATGGTGCTCGTTATTCCGACGTTTCTGCTTCGATCAATCTCCATCCCATCGAGCTTGTAGCGAATCTCCTCGAACATAAACGCGACGCAATTGTTCATCAATCTCGGAACTCCTTCGTCCTCCGCATCCGATGGTTTCTTCGACTCTGCCTTCGACGTAGAAAAAATTCTCGCACGGTGTATAGATCCTGTTGTTGTATAGGAATTCGTATCTCATTGCTATTTCCGAAAGTTATATTAGCGTAAGAATTGTACGTGTGAGTCTCGATCTTGTCGATGCAATCGTCGAAGATCGGCTCTCCGACGAAACTTAAAATATCGCTTATTTCGCTCTCACAAGTAAGCTGTTTTTGGAACGATGAAACCTAAGGAGCGCAGAAAAGCCGCGTTGGTCAATCTTCCGCTCCTCTTCTCCCTCTTCGCGTCTAGGGGCGACGTTACGGCGACAGGTATGTTTCTTGCGACCGACTTGTTCATGACGAGCATCGTGTGCATCCCTCTATTTTCTTCGTCACGCGTGCAGACGAATCGTTATCTCTTCGCCGTGAAAATCGATCAACTTTCCGTTCTGATTCACGACGTGCACGTTTATATCGATGATGATCGGGAGGTAAATGATCCGCGCTGTGACTTCCGACACTTTATATCTGGGCGGAATGTTCAGCGCGAACTCGTGTATGGATTTGTGTGTGCGTGGATTTATCGGTATGATACGCTCCTGTCGCTACATTGCACTTTACGCGAATAACGTTAACGGTCATAATATTTACCGATTTATTTGGTAAACATAATGACCGTTAACATTATTTGCGAGCGGAAGCGTACCATTTATTCGGTTGTAGTATACGAGACGAGAAACCCAATAGCGAATCAATATTGTCGGGTTTGATAAAATTTACTTGATCCGACACATTTGATCTCGCTTCTCATGGTGTTATTGTTTCCACGAAGTGTTATGACGCTTTCACTCTTATCGCCGTCTTCGTCGTTTTCGAAAAAGTCGTTGTCGCGGTTATCGATGTTATATATATAATCGTAGTCCTTGTCCCTCATTTTTGGTTTTTCCTCGTCTCGCTTTCGTTTCTCCTCTTTCGTTCGCCGTTTGTGAATCGCGGCTCTTAGATACGCGTTTATAGCGTTTAACTCGTAAGATCCGACGGGAATCGCGATAACCTCATTGTTATCGTCTCATCTAAGTAAAATTTATTGTTCGTGAAATTTACATTAGGTATCGTATTGCTGGTTTCGAAATTAGTAAGACTTAACTCGTAATCGTCATCTTGTAGATCCAAAGGCGGAAAGTAACTTGCCGCGAGGACACTACTTCGTTCCGATAATGTGAGAGTCAGCGACATGATCGGCGAGCGCGAACGAACTGCGCTCGATCGAAGAGCGATCCGGCGTTATTGTTAAAAATTCCAATCAATTTATCTGAGAAATTTGAGACAGAATTGTTTGCAGATGCTCTGATCGCTCGTTTGCTGAAAATTCCGATTGTATCGAATAATCGTATCGCGCCCGAGATAACGCTTGAGCTCGCTTGGTGGATGAAGATTGCCGAAACCATCGTAGTAAAATCGCATCATCGCTCTTCTTCGCGTACGCTATGCCATTAAGTGCCCGGTCTCGACGCGCCGTCCAAATTCATGATACCACTCTCGTTGCGACGCACTCGCGACGGAAAAGCGTCGCACATAAACACACTTCTGAAGTGAGACACGCGCGAGACTATCGCGGCGCGATTCAGCTGTTCGTCTGTCGTTACGTCAACTGGTGGGAAAATCCCTATCGTCTTATGCGAAATTTTTTTTAACGCTTCCTCTTTTTGTTACCGAAGAAGTGCCGCTTCCGCGTTTGTAAGACGCGAGGTACAAACCGCGACCCTCCATCGCGCAATTGTGACGTTGCAATTCCTCCAGTCGTCGTCGCGCCGCTTTGCCGTCGTTCACCGCCTTCGCGATCTCCATTACTCCTTCAGTCAAAGAATCGAGAATTCTTAGTAACGGTAACAGTTGACGCCTCGATCGCCTCGTGCGAGCCTCTTTGCGAGACGGGTGCCCGGCCCGCAGAATTGATAGCCTGGTATGTGTAATTTGAAAGGCAGCGCGTTTATCGTTCTGTTCAATAAACCCGCGCCGCTGATATCACCGATTACACCGTTCCGCTTCGGGAATTGTATTCACCGCAAACTTTAATGAGCGGTGCCGGTCAATATGCGTTCGTTGCCAGGGACGAGAGTAGTGTTTCAGGCACCGACGGTAGCGCCTCACTTTAGGATCCGCTCTTATATCTCTCCCACACTCGTTCCATGTAGCGACTGAAGTGTCGCAACAAGATTTTCGGAATAAATCGCAACTGCTCGGCGGTAAAATCGAGGATATCGTCGCTTTCTAGTAATAGGATAAACTTCTCGATCGATCGCGCGCAATTCGCTACTGCGCGATCGATAAGGATCGATTCGTATAAATAATTCGTATAAATAAAAGGATTTTGCCTTGTTTCGCGAGTATGTCGCGCACGCGCGCGATGTTCGAGAGGGATGTGCTTTGTGTGGCAGTCGATCGCGATAAAAGTGACGAATTTGGACGGTAGAGCGCTATCGTAGAACGACGCAGGGACGCGCAGACACGGCCGTCTTTTGCCGAGCGCTATTTGTTGCGTCATTTGCGGCTCCTCTAATTGCGATAAAACGAACGCACTGATAAATTTGCTGGAGAGCACGGCTTCCGCTTAGAGAACATTTACGTTTACTTGAAATCGTTGCAACAAACAAAATATAGATATTTAGAAAATATTTATTAGCACCGATGGAGGATATCGGTTATTTCACATTTTCCAATAATTCCGACGTTATTCCGTCTAGCAAAGAACTTCCAAATTCGATATTTGATGACGTAGCATACGATAAGCAGAACATCATGGAGATAGTTCGTTATGGATCGACACTCGAACGTCGATTGCTTCTATTTGTGTCAAATATTGCTTCTATTGTGTCAAACGTAAACGCTAAATTACGGAAACACTTAATACGAGATAACGCGAATCTGCTGATTCTATTTAAACTGGATTCTATTTAAACGGCACAGTAGTATAGCAAGGAGAGTTCTAAACCAGGTCCTCTGAGGGGGGGTGAGGGGCGAGGGGAAATTGCGCGGGGGAGTATGACGTCACGAGGGGGGGACTGCGGCGCGACAGGTAGGCGAGGGGTCCGCGGGGAAGAGAGGGATAGCGCGCACGTGGGATTGCATGCACGTGAGAGAAGGATAGCGCTGAGAGATTCTCAA
>JBCEZX010000019.1:316139-329964 GCA_039654345.1 Cataglyphis cursor
TATATATATATATATATATATATATGTATGATAGTAATTATTTCAGTCCTTTACACAATAATGATACATAAACGTTTGATTGCGGTATGTTTCGTATCATTAATAGATAAAAAAATAATGAATAGTGATTTTTCACACCACTTATGGGGTATCATCAATGGCACGTTTGGTTTTCAAAGTGGACCTTCGCCTAGAGTCCTATTATATCACATTATAAAAGAAGAGATAAAGAAAGAACTACGGACAGAAATAAAGAAAAATATTAATATAAAAAAAATAAATATAATTTTGTTCAAAATTGTATCTACATGGAATTCAAATGCTAAATATTAAAATAATATAAAATAATGCTAAATAATAAATAATAATTGTCTTATAAATTATAAAAATAGAAACAGGAAGAGAGAGTGAGAGAAAGAGAGAGAGGGAGGATGAAGAATAATTATATAAATCAAAATATATTTATTTATTTGTAAATTTTTATTTTAAATTTAGGATTAATTATAAAATTTTAAAATAAATTTTTAATGTTATATTAAACATATTAACATAATAAACATATTAACATATTAAACAAATTAAAAAATTAAACACTAAATATATAAAAAAATTAAACATTAAACATATTAAAACACAATAATATTAAAAATAAAAATTTTTTACAACAATAGGGCCCCTTTAGCCGCACTGGCCCTCTCGGCCGCACCGACCCCCTTGGCCACAACGGTCCCATCGGCTGCTTTGGCCCCCACGGCCGCCCTGTCTGTCAAAGCCGTCTCGAACACTTCTTTCAATTTGCGTTCTTCCCGCACCCCGCTGACACTACCAGCGGGCACGGGATCCAGCTCCTTTTTTTCTGAAAAATCAAAACACAATTATAAATTAATAAAAGTTATTAAAAATATAAATTTATAAATCAATATTTTATTATTGATTTATAAATTTATATTCAGCTGGTACTATCAGCGAAGTGCGGGAAGAACGCAAATTGAAAGAAGTGTCTGAGGCGGCTTTGACGGCCAAGGTGATCGTGGGGGCCAAAGCAGCCAAAGGGGCCGGGGCGGCCGAGGGGGCCACCGTGACCCTATTTTTGTAAACAATTTTTATTTTTAATATTATTGTGTTTTAATATATTTAATGTTTAATGTATTAATATATTAATATGTTTATTATGTTAATATGTTTAATATAATCTTAAAAATTTAATTAAAAATTTTATAATTAATCCTAAATTTAAAATAAAAATTTACAAATAAATAAGTTTATTGTAACATCCGGTGGACTTCACGAATTTTTTTTGTTTTGCTAAAGATTTCTTTTACTAATATACAAGATATTATATTCGGAAGACTCTACGATTGTTTTCTTTCACCAAAAATTCGTTAATAATATAAAAAAAATTTACGTTCTAAAAATTGCTCTATATCCGACAGAAACAATAAACAGGCGAAATCTGGCAAACGAGACTAATATTAGAAAGTCAACCGTACAACGGATCAATAAATTTAAATGTTACAAATTACTCTGAAGGTTTGAGAATTTTAAAACAAAAGATAACAGACAGTCAAACATTAGAAATCTAAAACCATGTCCAAATCCAAACATGTGGATGCGAATGACAAGCAAAAGAAGACAGCAAGATATTAAAACTCAAGTTCGGATATCAGACCCAAGAACTATAAACAAAAATAGAGCGAGGTACAGAGCAACGATCCACAGATCCGGAGTTGAAAACTCGCGACATTTGACATCACTTGCTCAGTTGCCGCCTCTTATGTTATCTGTTTAACATAAATTTTAAGCCAAGTAATAAAATGTCAACTTAGACGATTATAGCAAACTATCCAATGAGCACGACTCGATCTATAAAACAAAAGCCCTCACCCTTCTCACTCAGTAGCAACTACTCTCCATTGGTCGAAACCTAGTCTTATAAACAAAAGTCTTCACCACTACCTATGGTTTAAAAATTAAAAGGGAACGTCCTAGAAAAAACCGAAGGGCGTGATTAAGAAATCTATTTATTAAACTTTTGGATTAACAAACCAATGGAAAGGAGGAACAAAGGGCTTAATAAACGCCGGAAAATTCGTCGCGACAGCAATATTATTCCGCCATTAACGCAACGTAACTTGTACGTCATCATTCTATCAGTTGTGATCAGTCGTTCCAATTCAATCGTTCGAATAGTCTTAATTTCTCACCACAGTTCTGAACAGTGCGGTTCTCTTGTGCTTACTAAGAAATCTTCAAAAGACATAGTGATAATAAAATGCAACCAACACTGTTCAATACTGCGGATTTCTGAGCCAACAGTTCCACAAATCAACTCAAGGACCTTAATCGAGAAAACGAAAAATTTCATCGCACACTATAAATAGTGTTTTATTATTTTTTTTGTTTGTTTTTTTTATTCTTTTTACACTCTACCCTCTTCCCCCTTTTCAAGTTAGTAAATAATCGTTTCTATCTTTTTATCAAACTAATACTTATCGCGTATTAAATATTTTACTCATTACCTCACCTCTTCCTTTTCCGGATATATGAGAATGAATAAACCAAAGATTCTAACGTAATGTTACGGATCGGCATTCAGTCTTGACTCCGAAATTCAAATTACTTTTCCCTTTTCCGGATATGCAACCGGTGTGAATAACGCAGATGCTAACACAATGTTACGGATCGGTGCTCACATTTGATTATGGTATATTCGTGATAATTTTTTTTTCGTCAATTACTCTTAATGTATCCTTATTTTATTTTCTTTTATTTGTTTATTCATTTGAAGAATCTATTATTCGCATCAATCCGATTCTTACAACAAAATCAAAGAAGAATGATTATTTAAATGCTCTTCACAATTAACAGTTAATTCTCCACTAATAATTACGTACATTCTTTTAGTGGAAACTATTAACCCTATTAATCCCGGTCCGGCGCAATCGCGACGTCGGAGAAGGACTCTTCGCAACCGAAAAAACAAGGTTATCCGCAAACTATTGGCTCGGGCGTCCGCGGATTCTAATTTTAAAATAGATTATAAAAAACTTAAATTACATGAGGATTTATTCGATTCAAAGGCAATTAATAATCACTTCACCGACGCACACACCAGACATTCTTTCTCCCTCATATTCATCCATTTCTCCTCCGGAATCTATACCTAAATTTTTGCAATCTTGTACTCCCTCTCCTCCCTCTAATTGTTCCCCTATAATCTTTGAGGAACCTCAGTATTCGAGGACTCCTAGATCCCTTCCCCTCTTTGAGTACTCACCTCCCTGCGACTTTTAACCATCGAGGACCTCAACTCCCCTTCCCCCTTTTGAGCATCCTCCTCTGCATCAATCCCTGCGAACACCAACTCCCCCTCTTTCTTCGCCTCTCGAATCTGCAGCTCTCCCAGGAGAGTCTGACGTTTTCGGGAAACACACCTGGGAATTCTTAGAAGAGTTTCCTGACTTTAAGGAGGAACCGCAGGATTTCAAGCCGGAATCTGGTGGCCCCGAAGAAGAGTCGAAAGCTCTTTTCGAAGACCAAGATCGGGAGAATTGTTATCGATACTTGATCAATCAATTTCCCTTTTTTCCTGTCCCTCTCAAAGACGACGATCGCGTCGGTCCTGGCATAGTCGATCTCCATCAATTGTGTTGAAATTCTTTATACTAGCCCACCTGGTTCCGTCATCCCTTTCATTGTCCCAGGTGCTTCAGTTCCTCTTGCTGTCCCTGTCGAAATGTTCTGGGCAAAGTTTCCTCCCCCTTCGACAGTCGAATTTGAAGACTCGTCATAACCCTATTTCCTTATTTACACTTTTTATTTATTTAATTATATTTCCTCATTATAATTTCCAGCCGGAGTGTAAGTTTTAGTTTGCCCCTTCTCGATTCCGGTTGATGAACGCATGTACCCGTATTTATGTACCACCCGCGGACAAACAAATTCTAACACACACACACACACACACGCGCGCGCGCGCATACACACACACGCGCACACACGCGCACACACCCGGACCTACCCACACCCACACACACACACGCACACACGCGCACACGCGCACACACCCGGACCCACCCACACCCACACACACACACGCACACACACACACACACACGCACACGCACACGCACACGCACACGCACTCACACTCACACACACACGCACTCACACTCACACACACACGCACTCACACTCACACACACACGCGCACCCGCACCCGCACCCGCACACGCACACGCACACACACACGCGCACACACACACACACACACACACTCACATTCACACACATATAATTGTAACTTTATTGTAATTCATAATATAATTACCTTATTGTAATTAAATATACAGGGTGTCCAAGAACACTCGTACACTCCTTTTCTTTCAAAAACTAAGCATTTTAAAGAAAAACGTTTTGAACAAAAATTGTATGGTTTTGAGGGGAACATAAGATGGTGTCATTGGTTTGACCTTGGATGGCAATCGTAAGGTCAAGTCAAGGATACATTTAATTTACAGAAAATAATTGTTTTTTAAAAAAAGTATGCAATTATTTGCAATATATTTTTTTATAACAATTATTTATTTTTATAACAATTATTTATTATTTATTTTTTCTTTACACCATTTGATTCATCTTATTATTCTATACATAAAAGTATTATGATACAATTATCGAACACTAAATCATTTTCAAGATATTTTATATTTTATACTAAAATATGTCAGATTAAGATACAAAATAACTCAAAAAATTCTTAATGAAAAAATACTTTATTATAGTGTTTTGGAAAGCTCACGATAAGCTATAAGAATATGCAATAAAAATAGAGGATTCCATTTAAGAAATTAAAGGTGTCCTTGACTTGATCTTAACGATGCCATTCAAGGTCAAACCAATGACACCATCTTATCTTCAAAACCTTCCTTTCAAAACCATACAATTTTTGTTCAAAACGTTATTTTCTAAAATGCTTAGTTTTTGAAAGAAGAGGGGTACGGGTAGTCTAGGACACCCTGTATACATATAATTTAATAATTAAAAATTTAAATGTATTTGTAATCAAATTTGAAAGTTGTTTCCTTCTTTTTGCTTTTTGAATAAATGTAAAATTTAATTTCTAAAATTCGTGTAGTTTATTAACCTGTTGTCTTTTCCATATCCCGAGATCGCACAAGGTCCCGTCTTGGGTAATAAAGATTCAGTTTCTTTACTAAAAAGGGACCGCCAAACAAACGGCCTACAGACCGAGTAAAAGTAACCTTTCCGGTCGTTGACCGTCTTAGGCCCTGATCGATTCGTTTGTCTCTAAGATATACATCGTCTAGCGTGTGTCTGGAGATAAGTAGGTTACGCCCTCCCTCTGGTTCAGGATTTGAAAAATCTGGATGTAACAGAAGTAAATTTTGGGGGTTCGTCCAGGATTGAAATGTGCGATCTCTAAAAAACGGGAATGAGCTACGGAACGCAAGGAAAAGGTGATAAAGAAGAGATTGAAAACCTTTATAAGCTTGGGTTAGAAGAAATTAAAACCAAACAAAAAATTAAATCTCTCACCTCTAATTTACCTCACACATCTACACCGACACTACCCTCTAAATCCTGGCAGACATATTGATTTTGATTTGGAGGAAACTCTAGATAAAACATTAATCGCTAATATGCCTGAGCCAGATTCCGATATTTCGCAAAACACTACCATTACTAAACGAATAAGTTCATCAGGAAATATTACGATCGAAAATCAGAAAGCGACTCCGACGAACTTGAAATAATGGCTAATAATCCTTTCGCAACCTTAAAATACGCGGTTGAAGCAGTTTCCTTCTTCGATGGGAACAATATTCCGTTAAATTATTTTATTGAAGGATGCAAGGAAGCTAAACCTATGTTACCTAGAGAAGCTGAATCGCAATTCACTAAAATAATCAGAATTAAAATTGTTGGCGAAGCTCGTCGGACTATACAAGACGAAAATTTTGACAATGTGTCGCAATTAACTTCTTATTTAAAGTAAATTTATGGACCTTCCAAAAAGGTTTACCAATTGCAAGAAGAATTAGGCTGCATCTATCAGAAAAATGGAGAAAATGTAGTAACTTACGCAAATCGAGTTAAAATGTTCGGAAAATAAATTTTAGAAGAATATAAAGGGTCCGGAAATACCTTGCCCGATCAAAACATTAAAGCATCACTAGAGAAGAAATAAATGAATAAATGTTTCAAACGCGGTTTAAAACCCGAGATTGAGCAAAGAATTGCGAGAAATTTAGATATACAGAATACCGTGACCGATGCTCTATAAATAAAAACAGAGCTTCGCAAGATGACAGATTTACGATAGGGATCGAGGACTAACTCAGACAAAGATAACTTGCACACCACTACCCGGACACGAGAAACGTGTCAATACTGTTTAAAGGACGGTCATACCGCGAATAATTGTCGGAAACTTACACAACCTCAATTATAAAATTTTTAATAAACCGGGATTGGGAACAGAAATTTTAATATGTCAAATCTGGATAAAACTTGGTCATAGTATCGATAAATGCCGTTTCCGTGATTCTCAATCGCATCAACCAGTAAATATGGTGCAAGAAAAAAGTATTGCTTGTCAATTATGCTCTAAATCGGTTCATAACGCAAAAACATGCGGACAGAATAATAATTATAATCCAATTAACAAAACTTCTTTAATCTGCCAGTGGTGCGACAAACCCGGCCATTCGGCTAATAATTGTTGGAAAGAACAAAACGAAGAACGTAACTCTGATAATAAACAAAATATTATTTGTCAAATATGCGACAAAATTGGACATGTCGCTAAAGATTGTCGCTCTAAGAAAAAAAATTATTTCTAAAATTCCAGAGGGAAATTTCCAAACCTCGTCAGAAAATTCTACCTCCGTCGATTGCGAGGAGGGAAGTTGTCAAACCTCACTACGCAATTTGACACAAATTAATACTAAAGAAAGGGGAAATCATTTAATTTTGACGAATATCAAATTTCCAAGGATTGGATTATCAAAAAATAACAATAATAATAATGAATCCTGTTACAACAATAAGAGACCTCTTTGAAAAGATTTAAAAATATAATTTGAATATCAAAAATTTAATTAATAAAAATAATCAAAAACTTAAAAATAAACCATCTTCTAAAATTTCCACTGTTCTATTGCACAAATCTCAAGAAATTAGATCATAGATAAATTTATGCAAAAAAGTAGATTGAAACATAAAGAAGAACAACAAAATAATATTGAATCTTATAACTGTCTAATAATTTCCGAAGAAACAAAAGAAAATCGACTCACAAAAATCATAGAATTGTTACGATTAGAACATTTGTGTGCAAAAGAACAAAGAAGCATACTAAAATTAATAACAGATAGCCAGGATCGATTTCATATTCCTGGAGAAAAATTAACCGCGACTCATGTAATACAATATCCCTACAAATATACCTACTACAGACGATCAATCAATTAATACTTGCCAATACAGATTTCCGCAAATTCATAAGGAAGAGATAAATAAGCAGGTAGAAGAACTTTTAGGGGGAGACATTGTAAAATCGCACTCACAATCGCCGTACAATACGCCTATATGGATCGTACCAAAAAAGGAAGATTCAAAAGAAAATAAACGCTGGAGAATGGTTCTTGATTTTCGAGCCCTAAATGATAAGACTATTGGAGATGCGTATCCGCTATCAAATATTATAGATGTACTGGATCAATTAGGTGGAGTGCAATATTTCTCAGTATGCGATCTTGCATCCGGATTTCATCAAATAAAAATGGCACCTGCCGGCAGTCATAAAACCGCCTTTATAACTCCATTTGGACATTATGAATTTGATCGAATGCCTTTCGGACTAAAAAACGCTCCAGTTATTTTTCAACGTTTAATGGACTTAATATTAACAGGATTACAAGAAGAAGAACTATTCATCTACATACATGATATCGTTATTTACGCCACTTCATTAGAAGAACGCGAAAGAAAATACAATGCATTAATAGAGCGACTCCGTAAGGCTAATTTAAAATTATAACCTGATAAATATGAATTCTTAAAAACCGAAGTAACGTATCTGGGATATGTAATCGGCACAGATGAAGTAAAACCAGATCCGAAAAAATTAGAAGCAGTACGACAATTTCCAAGACCAAGAACACCGAAGAATATTAAGCAATTTTTAGGACTTGCCGGATATTATAGGCGATTTATATCTAACTTTTTCAAATTAGCAAAACCACTAACAAATTTATTAAAAAATGATACTCGTTTGGACATCTGCACGGGCAGAATTGTTCAAATTTTTAAAACAAAAGCTGTGCGAAGAGCCAGTTTTACAATATCCAGATTTTTCAAAACCTTTTATTTTAACCACCGACGTTTTCGGAATAGCAGTAGGAGAAATATTATCTCAAGGTAACATAAATAAAGATCGACCAGCATATGTTTCACGAACTTTAACCGATGATGAATTAAAATACGACGCATACGAAAAGGAAGCTCTAGCAATAATATATTGCGTTAAACATTTTCGACCGTACCTGTATGGAAGAAAATTTACGCTTGTTACAGATCATAAACCCTTGATGTGGTTTAAAAACGCACAAGATGTGAATATGCGAATACTCCGTTGGAGACTAAAATTAGAGGAATATGATTATGAAGTCATATATAAAGCCGGAAGAACTAATGTAAATGCAGATGCTCTTTCAAGAAATCCTATAAATCTTGAGAAAATCGACTGTAAAGTAATAAAGAAACAAACCTTAGGTTCAAATAATCCCGAAGATGCACAATTAATTGCCGAAATGTTAGAAAAATCTGATAGCGAAGAGGAAGAAGAAGAAGAAGAAGCAGAAGACGATGATTTTCATTTATATCTTTCAGACATCGAAGACGCCGAAGAAGTAACACCAGAAAGCAATTTATTAAATAACAATCTTCCATTTACATCCGCGGAATTAGATGAACCAGACTATTTAACAATTACCGAAAAAGCTTTAATTCATAATCCCTATAAACCTAATAAAATTCAAACACGAAGTCAAACAACACGAGAGGATTTAGAACAAAATAAAATAGTTAATGATCTGCATAATAATGAGGAAGAAATTGAGGAAATTATAGAGAGAAATGATCCGCCTGATAAAATTTCAGAAGATGAAGAAGGAAACAAGGAAGACATTATAAATCAAAATTTAAAGGCAAGGAAAGCAAAACCTATAATCATTGAAAATATAACAATTAAAAGTAATATAATAGATTCTCATGAATTATTATTTTTGCGAAAGGACAATGTAGCATATTTTGTCGATACTCAAGGAAAACCTTTACAGTTTGGTTCACAGAACTTATTTGAACGAAACGGACTCCCGAATCTAGGATCTCTCGTGTTAGGCGACACTAAAACCATAAAATACAAAAATTATTATCACATGGCCTTACCCGTCAGCGAAAGATTACGGAAGTGCCTACAGTAACACTCAACCATTGAAGCCTTAAAGAATTTGCGACATATTGCAGAAAACTTAAAATTAGAAATAATAAGTATTGCGAAAACCGAATTCATTAACAACATTCCCTAGAGTAATATTAAATCACAACTACAGCTAATATTTATCGATGCCTCGATCAAAGTAATTGTCACGGACAGATTAAATATCCGCCAAAAGAATTACGACTCACTATAATTGATGAAACGCATTGCTTATCAACTGGGAGACATCGCGGAGTTGCAAAGACATACAACAAAATAAATCATAATTATTAATGGGAAAATTTAAAATTAGATGTTCAAAAGTACATACAACAATGTCTGTAATGCCAACTGAAAAAATTAGTTCGATTTAAGACAAAACAATCTATGATAATTATCGATTCACCTGGATCATCCGTTAAAGTATAGTAAGATAAAATAGCCATAGATATTATAAGTTCATTACCTAAGACTGAAAGAGACAACGAATACATATTAACATTACAGGATCAGTTAACTAAATTTTGCATGGGAATATCGTTACAAAATCAAACTTCTGAAACCATTGCAGAAGCTTTCGTAGACCGTTTTATTTGTGTATTTGGAGCACCAAAAACAATATTAACAGACCAAGAAAGAAATTTTATTAGTGAACTAATAAGAAAGATCGCAAAAATATTTAAAATTCGCAAATTCCGCACAACAGCTTTTCTTCCGCAATCAAACGGATCGTTAGAAATATCACACTATGCATTAGGTGAATATTTAAAACAATATGCAAACGATCAAAAACAATGAGATAGATGGCTCAGTCTAGCAATGTTTAATTAAAATACTGGAAGCCACAAGGTATACACCGTACGAATTAGTTTCTGGAAAAATAGCAAGAATTTCTTCGAATGAGCTTTTAGCTTCAGAAGATAAATTGGCAAATTATGACAATTATTTAATAAATCTCGTAACTCAACTTCATTCAAGGAAATGCTCATAAAAATGTGGTAGATGCAAAATTCAAGTCAAAACAATATGATAAAAGAATCAACCCCCAAAATTTCAAGCCTGGAGATCACGTATTCTTATTAAGAAGTCCAAAACTAGGAGATCATTATACTCACGAAATATTGGAAATAATAAATAAAAACAATGTAAAAATCAAAATAAAGAAAAATAGTCGAATCGTACAGCCTAATCGACTGTGAATTTCCCAAATTAAAACAAATAACAACTAATCAACAACAAAGAAATCAACAAAGAATATATAAATAAAAAAAATAATAATTAATACCTACAACTAAAAATTTCAGATGGATCGAGAAACCAGGAAAATAGCTATAATAGTCTTACTATTGGGCTTGCCTTCAGCGTATGAAATAATAGGATGCGACTGTGGTTCAACATCCGCTAATCTACCATATCATTGTTAAATGTAGAGGAATGTGATATTCCTCAACAAAATGTGAACTCCACCAGAATTTACATACAACTACTGCAAATTAACGAGTTCGAATCTGTAAAAATTATACAATGCAAGGTCAAAATTGATCGATTAATTCAAAAATGTGGAATGTTTTCCCACAGCATGGATGTACTTAACGGAAAATATGCATATGTGCAAGAAGTATCCCGCGAAGCATGCCGACGCATGCATACTTAGGAAGCTTTCAACTAGCCGAAACTTTTATAACCGGACTTAAATCAAATCAATCCACAACTCGTCCCGTAATACTTGCCGGTCACGTAGATACAGACGGATCGTGCTCCTGAGGAACATATTCCGATCCTTACCGGAACATGGGCTGACGCCATTGTATTAGGCAGCATTAAAATCACATTGCAGGATTATACAGCCAATGTGAGAATAAACACTAATCGCGTACAACTTAAGTCCGGGGTGGCCTGCGAGCTATGTGCCACTTATTGTTCAGACATTGAAGGAGGAGATACTTTCTGGGATCCCGCACCTGCAGATACATGCAAATTCTCTAATTATGGGATACTTTATGAGGGCTATGCTGATAAAATTATTGATAATATAAATCAACAAGTTCAGGTGGTTTATTCCTTGAACACGCAAAATACTATATTTGCGTTAACTAGCAGAGGAAAATGTTTAATCTGTGGATATACTCTTATGTGTACAGAGCATCCGAAATTAATAATTTTTGAGACTTCACCTGGTACTGCTATCTTTAATAAACAAACCCGCGTAGCCAATCTCGATATTTTCACTTATATGAATTTTAAATTCGTATATGTTGAAAAACATATTCGCATGCAAAACCAATTAAATCGAAATATTTAAATCGAATTAAACCAATTATATCGAAATATTTTATTACAATGTAATCTGAAGCAACAAATGCTGCAAAATGCACTGGCCATAGCCATTCAATCATCTTTGCGTATTACTTAATGAAAGGACCAGGATACATGACATTACGAACAGGAGAAGTAATTCACATAGTAAAATGCGTACCAGTTGAAATAAGACTCGCACGTGTAAAGGAGTGTTACGATTAACTGCCGGTACTAAGAGGAAACAAAATAAACTTTTTAACACCTCAAACCCATATTTTATTGCGTCAAAGGACACAGACCGCATACAACGCATGCTCCTTCAATGTATCTTTTAGGCGACTCTTGGTATAAGTTAACGCCAAATAGATACTTTACCACCGACAATGATGAAACCTTTAACAAAAACCACATGGAAATATGTTAGCCCTGGATCACTGGCTACTAGCGGAATATATATATAGAAATTGACCTGAAAGAACTGAGGGACCATATAATGTTCCCCGCTGAGAGAGCCGCCGTACTAAATACAATAGCGAGAGGTGTAATGGGACGATTCACATTTTTACAAGAGAGTTCAATTTCCGATCTTTTAGATAAAAATCTACTAGAAAAGATATCCATATCTACATGGCAGAAATTCTGGAATAAATTCCTGATTTTCGGTAATGTCGGTGCCGGAATAATGGGAGTATATTTGGGCATAAGAATTTTTAAATTATTCCTAGACACTATAGTGCATGGTTATGCTCTACATGCAGTATATGGATGGTCGATATACTTAGTGGGAGCCATATGGGATTCTATTTCGACTCAATTATTATTGTATTTAAGACAGAGACGCCCGCCGTCAACTCTAGAGCCTACAGCTCCGATTCCTAGCTGTCAAGATCAAGCGATTTATACTGAAATCAGGAAAGAATCAGATGGCCCTTACCTCTCTCTTGCCTAAAGAAGCTATCACCTATACATTGCAACTCAGAGAATAAAAGAAGTTGAGAAAAAGGGGGAACGAAGAAAGAAAACCATACTTTCTCCCCTCCACTTTTCTTCACTTTCTTCACTTTTCTGCCCTTTTTAAGAAGAGAAAATAGTTATATACATAAACAAGCATCCTCCAGTATTAAAACAAATTAATTTTTTTTATAGAAAATGTAGGTAAAGCCTATCGATATGACACAATCAATCCGCTCTCGGTTCGAGGTCGCATAATTAATTAACGATATCCCCCCCCCCCCTACTCTTCTGGATATACTTCAATAACAGTAAAAAAGATCTCGACGATTTGAAAGAAGAATTGGACTTCCGCATGAACAGGAAGGTATTTGCATTGTTGGCCAGAGGACATTCAAAAAGAAGAGGATGTAGTAATAAAGGAGGATAACACCTGGCGAAGGGGCTGAATCGACAGTATAAATTCTGACAGCAACATGGTCAAGATCTGCCTGGGAGATTATGGTAGAGAGATCTGGCGCCCGAAGAGTGAGATATACTTCTTGGAGGATAGGTTCAAGAAATTGCCGTGGCAGAGCGTTGCTTGCGGCTTGGCCTATACCGGGTTGAAAGGGTCGTGCCAAGATGTGGCCTGACAAAACTAACGAGCTGTGCCAGATCCTTGCTGAAGGTCACAAAGGATGGATTAACATCGTGCAGCCCATCCGAAGAGGAACTACCTTAATAAAACTTACTGTACAGGGCGAAAATTACAATGGGTCATATAACCAGCGGGACGTCTTAGTCCAGTTAGACCACGCGCGAGTCATCCAGAAAATGACGGTAGACGTATTTCCTGCCGTCTAAATAAAAAAAAGGGGTGAACCCTCGTAAGAATAACTTTCACACTCTTGCCTCGACATAATACAACACATATATAATTATATCTATCACTATCACTATTATAAATACTATCAACATTATTATTATTATATATTATATATTATCAACATAAAAATAAAAACACTTCTATACACACATTCTATTTTTAATACAGAATTACAAACATCACGCAATTATATGTTATATATA
>JBCEZX010000019.1:409089-422610 GCA_039654345.1 Cataglyphis cursor
AAATGTGCGCAAAAGATATGTGCGCAAAAGATATGTGCGCAAAAGAAATGTGCGCAAAAGATATGTGCGCAAAAGAACTGTCCGCAAAAGAACTGTGTGCAAAAGAACTGTGTGTAAACGAACTGTAATAAATGTTTATTAATCAAATGAAATTAATAATAAATGTCAAAAAATTTCAAAATTATACATGCATACATGCGTATGTATGTATTTTAAATTATACAAAAATATGTGTTGTGTCTAAAAGCAACGGTGTCTAATTAAACAGTGCGGAAATGAAATGTGTCCAAACGAACTGTGCGCAAATGAAATGTGTCCAATCGAACGGTGCGCAATTTTATGTGTCTAATAACACAGTGTGCAATTGCAACGTGTCCAATTGTACTGTGCGCAAGTGAAGGCTTCTCACATAAGTTAGTATGTGAAAGATGCATCAAAGGAAAAATACACAGACAGCCATTTCTAAAAAGTGTTATAGCCCAAATAGCTATAACCGGATTATTATTTCTATTTCTAATATTATATATTTTAAAGAAATATTTTTTAATACGCCTTCCGACTTAGCGAGATATCGCGAAAGGCGTATAATGTTACCAGCGCGAAACGCTGACGAAGCGAGCCACGCCGAGGCTAAGCGATTGCGAGAAAGAACGAACCACCGGAAATGCAAGGAATTTCGATCGAACGATCTTAAGTTGCATTTTGACCTAACGAGTCGAAACGAGCGACGCAACCATATATGGTCATGTCGCTAAGGAATCCCCTCCAAAAATCAATCAAATAGGAAGCAATAAAAAGTAGTACGGCGGGAAGTCATTATTATTAATTTATATCGGGCAGTTGTTAATAGCACTCTAAATCGAGCAGTCGTTAGTCTTATCGCGAAGTGGAGTATTATACAGTGAGACGCAACAGCTAATCTCGCGAACCGAGATATCAGGCGCGCGCCAACATAACTCTATACTGCGATACGCACAGTTGTGAAGGAGGACGAAAGGCAAGAAGAAGCGATTCAAAATTAAGAAATAAAAATAAAGTTTTTATTCAAAAGGAAAAAACGCTCCACAATTAATCGGCTCTAACGATCCTCAGCTTCCAAGCCTTAGTGACTAATCCCTTAAGTCCAGTGCCTCCCTGCGAGGCGCAACAAAAGGAACGAAAGAAATGAGAGGACAACAAAACCAGGAGGATTATTCATGTGGATTTGTGTGGACTGATGCAGGAGCCTTCTATAAATGGTTCAATATATATACTATTATTCAAGGATGATTATTTAACGTTTGTTACAATATGGTATATTTTGTTACTCACAAGGATGGCGTATACGAATGTCTGAAAGATTTTATAAAAAAGATATCACATGCAGAAATAAAAATAAAGATCTTAAGAACAGATAATGGACTCGAATTTGTAAACAGATATATTAAAGATGTCACGTCAAAATATGGAATAAGACACCAACGGACTGTAGCCTATGCATCGGAACAAAATGGTTCAGCGGATCGTGAGAACCGGACAGTAATGGAAGCGATTAGAGAAATACTACATGAGAGAAATCTCCCTAAAAAATTGTGGGCAGAAGCAGATGGCAATTTATGTAATTAATCGCACAGAACGGATCAACGTAGGAAGAACACCTTTTGAACTGTGGTACAATAAAAAACAGAATTTCAACAAACTAGTTGTTTTTGGAGCTAAGACATACGTGCACATACCAGGAGTGCACCAAAAGCAATTGGATTCCAAAGCCAGGATAGGAATTTTTGTTGGATACGGTAAAAATGTCAAGGGCCTCAGAATCTGGTATCCTGAAACAAATAAAGTTGAGTATGCGAGGGACGTAATCTTCGATGAAAGAAAATCAAATGTGTGTGTTGATAATACAATCATCTGAAACAGAAGAAGAAATCGAGTTAGAACGACACAAGATATTTTAGAGAAATCAAAGGATGAAATAGATCAAGAAGAACCAGAGGATAATCAACAAGGAGAACATGCAGTTGAAGCACTGGAAATTCAATCTGAGGAAGAGGACATAGAAGACAGAGGCAATCAAGGTCACGAAGATGGTCAAGAAGAGGAAATTGAAGAAATTCAGCAACCAGAACCTCTGCGAAAATTAAAAAACATAGACAACTTGAAACGTCCGTCAAGATATAACCAATATGTGGATCCAGATAGTTTATTATCCGCCATAAGAATGTAGCCAAGGACATATGATGAAGCTACATCTGGACAGAATGCCGGTGAATGGAAAAAAGCAATGAATGAAAAAATACATTCGTTGGAAGAAAATCAAACTTGGATCCTCACTGATTTACCAGTTAATGAAAAGATAATTAAAAACCGATGGATTTACAAAATAAAAGAAAAACCAGATGACAGTATAGATAAATAAGGCAAGATTGGTGGCGAAGAGCTACACACAAAAATATGGTGTTAACTATAATGAAACCTTCAGTCCGGTAGTAAGATACGAATCTATAAGGATGATCCTTGCCTTGGCAGCTATGAAGAATCTAATGCTAAAACAATTTGATTTCAAGACCGCATTTCTTAACGGAAAATTTGTGGAAACTGTCTACATGAAGTAGCCAGAGGGGTATGAGGGGGGATCTAACGTATTTGCTAAAAAAGAGTCTCTACGGTTTAAAACAAGCATCATGTTGCTGGAACCAACGTCTCACAAAGTTTTTTGATCATCATGGCTTAAAATCATCTAAAGCCGATCCATATGTCTTCACAGGAGGAGGAGATGCAGCAATCATACTGGCAATTTATGTGGATGATGGACTAATTGCGGTAAAGGACAATGAACTCGCTAGCAACTTGCTTCGTGCACTAAATTAAAGAATTTAAAATTATTATTGGAGAACTAAAAATTTTTTAGGTTTTCAGATAAAAATTTAGTTAAATAGAAGTATCACAATGAATCAAGTTTCGCTGAGCGCAAGAATGTAGATTTCGAATCGAAATCTTTTATTGACGCAAAATATGGAAAGACGAAAATCTAATTCTGACTGCATTATTATCAAAAAATTCATATATAAGATGCATGTCTGCTATTTTATTGTTTCACTAAGCTATAATTTTTATTTTAAACGTAATAATTATTTTAAACTATTGCGTTAATAACGCTAACGTATGATACGAATATTTTACTTTCACTGAGCACAAAATATGAACCGCATCACGATATAAATACTACGTATTTATGTTTATAGATTAGCAAGATCTTAAATCTTTCAGATCTTAGATAACCAGCAGATAAACAGCAAACTGATAATCAAGTATACTGTCTTAACTTCGTTAGAAAATAAAAAAGGTTTAAATTCAGAAACAAAGTCATATCGAACATATATGTTTATATGAACTATTTTTTTTATTTTTGTATCCTGGATCCACGCTTGTAATATTTCACACTTATTAGGAAATATCCTGTACATATAATAGTATTCTGTTTTAAAAACATATAACAATATTTTTTAACAATATTTTTTAGGTATGGGACGCCAATAATAATCAGTTATTATACAGCAGTGGTATTGGTGATTATCCTGTAACAGCAATCAGCTGGTGTTCCTCGGGTAACTATTTTGCTGTTGGATCCTTCAATACAATCAAGCTATGTGATAAAAATGGGGTGAGGTTAATTATTAATTTCTACTATTATATGTACTAATGTTTTATTATTTTATATAATATAAAAATTTTATAAAAATAAAATAGAACTATGAAAACTTAAATTGATATTTGTTTCCAGAAAAGAATGCAAATTGTACAGGATATTTCAGAATCCACGAAACAAACTTCAAGGGATGGTATCTTTCACCAGGAGAATCAATTTTTCAAGAAATCCATATCTTTCGATACATCCTTAAGGAGCTACACGTCTTTGTTCAAACCATCTGTGAAGAAGGCAATCCGTCACGCGACAGTATTACGTAATATCTGATAATGATAGAATCCACTTTCTTTAAAAAAAACTTAAAGCTTTTGAGTAGTCACCGCAGCTATATTGGAATCATAAAATCAGAGGCGAGAATAACACGCTAAAAATTTTTGCGTACCATTTTTAAATAAAAAAATATTTTGATAAGACAACACTACAAATCGCTTTAGCACACTTATAAAATTGTTATTTTGTTGTTTCATCAAAACATCTTTTCATTTAAAAATGGCACGTAAGAATTCTCAACGTGTTCAACATTCTCGCTTCTGACGTTATTCTGTAGTCAGACTCAACACTATTCATATTCATTCTCTGTGATTCAGTTTATTAAATGTTCACAATTTCACATAAATTTCGCTTGATATTCCAACACCTCGAGATCATCTCTGAATCGCGGTAACGCCTCGAGATAACTCGGATCGCAACAACGTCTCAAAATCGTCTGGTTCTTTTAAAAATATTGCACAAGGACAATGCTTGTTGATCGCTTAGAACAAACAGGCAGACTGAGGCTCGTCGATCGTGACAACCCACGAATGCTTTGAGAAACCCGAAAATCATTTTACTGGTGGGCTTTAGATCCGGCTATCTGCGGATGCGACAAAGCTGTCCAGATAAAAAAGAGGAGACCGCGGCTCGACATGTGTGTGTCCACGTCGGTTGCGTTTTAGTCCTCTGTTTTCTTTCATTTATGTCTATATATGCACGACTTTTTTACGCAACAAACATCACGATTCCAATATGGCCGCGGTGATTACTCAGGAACTTTAAAGTGAGAACAAAATCAAAAGATGTGAACTTTGTCACGTGCAATGCTGTTGCATGATTGGTTATCTATATCAGGCGATCCAAACAGGAACATACACTGTCAGTTCGGAAAAAAGGAAATTGATTTTTTGTACGTCGTATAGATGCCGCTATTTGTTTGACTGTTATGGAACTTTTTAGTATCATTTTTCAGAAATGCGCCAATTTTTTTTAAATCATTCAAATAGCCGATTTGAAGTCTCACTCAGTTAATTACTTTTTTTATCGTGTCAATAGAATAGAACAATGAACAGTAATTAAATTTCATGCAATTAAACTTGGCAAAACGCCTACAAAAACATTTAAAATTATGAAAAGTGAAAAAATTATGTACAGCGATTCGTGTTCAAATCGGTATAAAGATGTTTAAATGATAACAATTTCGTGAAGACTGAGAATCGCTCGGAGATGCTAAGAAACCGGGGCGCTCTGCCACAAGTTTAAACGATGTTAACATCGAAACGATTCACAATCTTTTTTTCACCAATCATCGAAAAATCTCGTGTACTATTATTGTACTGTAATGTAACTATAATATACTTGTAATGTAAATCTCATCTGCGATCATTTTGCACGAAACACGACGGTTAGTAAAGAGAAGTTTGCAAATCGTTTCAATCGCGTCGTTTAACTTGTGACGGGGCATCCAGGTCTCTCATCATCTCTCAACGACTCTCGGGCTTCATGAAATCGTTCATATCACATAAACATCTTTGCACGACTTAAACACGAATCACTATAAACACTTTTCATAATTTTAAATGTTTCTGTAGGAGTTTTGCCAAGTTTGGAGTGTTTAATTACTGTTTGTTGTTTCATTGATACGATAAAAAAGGTAACAAATTTTGATTGCATACTAATCTATTATACTTCAAACTGGCTATTAACAATTTAAGAAAAAATAGGCGTACTTCTGAGAGATAACATTAAGATTCCATAACATTAAGATTCCATAGTAGTTAAACAAATAGCAACACCTGTACGACGTACAGAAAATCAGTCTTTTTTTCGAACTGACGATGTATATAACTATTTAAGAATGCGTTGAAAGATACAGATTCTTCGATAAAAATTGATATTTTTGGTGACTGGAGATCATTATTCCATAAAGTTTGTCTCATAAGACTGAAACATTCTGTGTAAATTGCATCTTCAAATGGAATGTCTGATGTAAAGTGTTACAAGCAATAATTCAAAAATATTTGTCGAATCAAAAAGTTGTTTATGAGAAAATATATTTGAAAGGTCTTACTAGCTACACTAACATAAATCGCTCTCGCTCTCCTTGCAAGGCTGCAGGAGGTAACTTCATAACTTCAATAAGTGTTTAGATGAGAAAAGACATCAGTTCGAACATTTAACAAAGTAAGAAACAGAATAACTATAAAATCTTTCATTTAATTTATGATTTTATTATTAATTTGAATAGACAGACGGTGCATTCGGATGTTTAACATTTTCTGGATGTCCTCTGGATATCTTTGGAATATGTGTGACCTTAGGGACTCTACTTTAAAGTCTAAATGCTTATATCTTTTGATAGAAGTATTTTTCACACAGGTGTGTCAAATAAAATTTACTTGTTTTGAATAAAATTTCAAAAACTATAAACCTTTAATTAAACTGAAATTTTAACTAAAGCTGGTCCTTGATTTGAATAAAGTCTTAAAGGTTTTTTACCGATGAGGCCCCGTTTGCTCCCTATGCCCCCTCAAAGTTCCAAACATTTTTTACTGTATATCTCCGAAAATATTGATTTTAGAGAAAAAAGTTATAGGCTAAAAATGAAGCCCTTAAAAAATTCTACAAATAAAGTCATATACATTTTTCACATAAACCTATTATTTTAAAAGTTACATGATAAAATAATAATTTTAACGCTATCGTGTTAATACAATGTATCAGATTTATAGAGAAATATGTGAGAAGATAGATTTTAAAATGAATATCGAATATAATAAAGTCTTTATTTCAATAAATAAAAGCAATACAATGAGAGTTATGTTGATTGCTCGGCGAACGAAGGAGAACTGCCCTCCTCTCGGGCTCGTTAGACTTATTTGTATTTTCGCAAACCGTCTCTCGAAACTTCGATTTTTAGTTACAAAGTCACGTATAATCGTGTATCGGTTATTATTTCAAAAGACCCGTGTCTCGCTTATCCTAACGGTCTCATCTTAACCTCGTGATCGTCAATAAATAAGTGCTATTTGTAAATATGTTTAAAATACAAAGTCAAACATGATATAACCAAAGATATAATACTAATTTTAATGATATAATATTAATGATAAACGACATAATATTTAACGGTATAATATTTTGTTCTCACAAATATATATTAATAGAGTTTCTTCAGTTGTAGATTTCCAAATCAATTTCTTCTTGTAAACCCACCGTGGAACCATGTGGAATCTCACTTCACATTAAAACATGCGTGGAAACAATGTGTTCCGCTTCCTCTACGGGAGGGGAGGGGCTCCACTATCATTAAAATTAGACACACATTGGTTTGGATTGAACCTCGCTTTGCGTGAACACTTGTAAACCCATGTGGAACCTCACTTCGCATTAAAAAGTGTATGCATAGAAACAGTGTGTTCCACCGTCTCCCTTCCTCTCTTTACGGGGAGGCTCCACTATCATTAAAATTAGACACATTGGATTGAACTTCGCTTCGCGTGAAAACTTGTAAGCCCATGTGAATCCTCATTTCACATTAAAAAGGGTATGCGTGGAAGCAGTGTGTATTAACACGATAGCATTAAAATTATTATTTTATCGCGTAACTCCTAAAATAATGGGTTTATGTAAAACATGTACTCTTTTTTGTTCAGTTTTTTTAATAGCTTCATTTTTTGTTTGAAACGTTTTTTTTCTAAAATCAATATTTGAAGATATACAGCAAAAATGTTTGGAATTTTAAGGGTGCATAGGGGGCAAATGGGGCCTCGTCGGCAAAAAACTCTCATGGTGCTTTATATGTAAGTCAAAGACAAGCTTTGGTTAAAATTTCAGCGCAATCGGAGGTTTATCGTTTTCGGAAATGTACTCCTTGTTCTTCTCGTAGAATCCAATTATGTACATTTAATATAGACAATGTCATTTGAAATTATTAAGCTCTCGCCTTTATTGAAGGACATGTGAGGGCGATTTTATGTTTACATAATTAGAAAAATACCTCAAATACATGAAACTTTTTCATAAATAATTTTATTATTCAATAAATATTTTTAGAATTATTGGTTTGCAACACTTTATGTGAGATACTCTGTATAATTGAAAAATACATATAAAGTTTAAAACATGAACAGCATTTATGAATGTAATTCTTATATATTAAAATCACAATAGTTTGTCATTAAAATGCGGTAAAATTTTAGATATATAATTATTCAGACAACAAAAAACTGAAACATGGTGAAATGATATCTTTTTTAGATTATCCATTCGTCAAAACGAATAGATGTCTAAAAGATGTTTATAATACATTTTTTCACTTTGCTGAAAAAATATCTTAAAAAAGATATATCATTTGAAAAAATATCTTAAAAAAGATATATCATTTTGTTATCTTTTTATGATTATTTTTCTAATAAAGCAAAAAGATTACAACATTTTTTTGATTACATGAAAAGTTTATTTACTTACTGCTATGCGACGCTTTATACGCTATCTTATTTAAGTTTTAATTCACATAAAAATTATATAAAACTTGTAAAATTCTGTTAGTAAGATTGAAGTAATATACATATTAGATCACACTAGGGAAGCCAGAATCAGGTTCCGCGGCTCACGATTCGCGATGCGCACACAAGCACAAACCGCGTACATGTGCGGCTAGTTTCGGAGAATAGAGAAGAACAGATGCTATGCTTTCTATCTCCTTTTCGCTTTCATCAAACTGATAACTGAAGACGACGGGCAATGATGAGCGTGAGCCAAGTGCCTAGTTTATTACGTACGACAGCATTAAATGCTTTTCCGACTCGCGGACTTTTTATTATATATATAATAATTTTTTACTATATTAAATTATTATTATCATATATATTAAATTTTATTATCATATAATAAAAGATATATTTATGTGTAAGAATTTAAAGATTTTTTAATTATTTTGTTACTTTAATAATTACTTTATTAATTAATTACATAAATATGTGTATTAAATTATAAATAATATGAAAACCAATGGTGAGTGGATTTCCACACCACTCATGAGGTTCCATTAATGGCGCGTTAGGTTTTACATGGACCTTCGCCTAGAGCTCTATTATATCACATTTTATTTATATATTTTATAGATATATATTTTATAGATGTTATATCTCTTGTGGACAAGGTTCGCGGATTTTTGTCTGGAATTGTGTAATCAATATATTCTTTAAAAGGGAACTTGGATATGGATTTTGAAAAATTCATAAAATTAATTATGTTATGATAGAGGTAACCGACTATGTTTCTTTTCGTCAGATTTTTGCTTGTGTTTACAAATAGATGCAAAGTCCGTCGTGTCCGCTCGTCTCCATATGCCCAAATTAGCTTATAAAGCTGATCACATTATATACTGAGTATATAAGCTGTTTTTTTATCTTGTTTTGGAAACAATTTCGACGTTTTCAAGCATGTAAGATAGGTTCTCATCTCTTTTCTTGCCGAAACGTCGACTAGATAAGTGGTACGCGGGCACGTCTCAGAAATAATTTCTATTTCAATTGTAAGTCTCTTAATTTATTTATATTTTTATTTGTTTCATTTTTCATCTTAGAGTTTTCATTGACAATTTTATATAGAAATGTCTGAAACAAGGAAACCTAAACGAAACTTTTCAGAAGGTTGGCTTAATGATGATCGATTTCAATCTTGGATACATATCATTTGATGATAGCCTTTTTTATTGTATTGTATGCGATAAAAATTTTACGTGCAGTTTATCGCATGTTGTAAGACACGCGGATTCTGCAAGTCATAAAGAAAATGTGTTATCAAATAGTAATAATATAACAGTACCAAAAATATCACAAAAAAAAAACAGTTTTAAACGTTTTAAACAACAATGGTTAGAGATTGATTTATTTAAGCCGTGGCTACGCGAAGTATCACATGATGCCAGTTAAGGTGAAGTGAAGATATAAATGAATTATTTTTGCCATTTGAAAAGCGAAAGAAATCAGTAAAAATTCGCTATGTTGCGTTAATTGATGATAAAAATATTTTGCATCAATCGGCAAAAGATATTCTTAATTTTTTCCAAGAAATAGGAAAAGATTATAATGTTTTGAAAAATATGAGTATGGACCGAATAAAATGTACAAATATAATTTCAAATGTGCTATGTTGGATTGAGACAGATCGTAGTCGAAAGTATTCAAAATACTAAATTTTCAATTTTTATTGATGAAACGTCTGATATTTCAAATGAAAAATGGATGATGTTCAGTACGTTGATTCAAAAACATTAAACATTTGTTCACAATTAGTAAAACTAATTAATATTGATGTGAAAGATTGCAGCGCAGAAAAATTGTTTAATGCTTTTAAAACTGAAATGTGGAAATTGAATATTCCATTTATAAATATTGTTGCTTTGTCATATGATAATGCGTCCGTAATAGGAAAACATCTTTCATTTAAAAAAAAGTTGGAAGAATTTTGTAAAAACTTAATTACACTTCCATGTCCTTGTCATTCTACTGCATTAATTGCGCATGCCGTATATGCTAAAATAACGGACCAATGTGAAGAATTAAAAAAAAATCGCAACTTTTATTAACAGTAGCCCGAAACGTTCGGCAATTTATCAAGAGTTCTGTGAATGTTTTCAGGAAACAAACCTAAAAATTTTAAAATTGTCTAATACAGGTAGCTTTCTCATCATTCATGTGTTGAAAGACTTCTTGAGTCTTAGAATATTATCAAGCTATTTCTGAACGAAATTATTATAAGTGAAAAAACAAAGTCTGGAACAAATTTATTATCTATGATGCAAAATCTAGATATAAAAGCATATTTCTTATTTTTACAGCATATTTTAAATTTTTTAAATTCATTTAATGCATTTTTCCAAGCAGTGGAAACTAGAATACATTTATTACAGCCAAAGTCAGTAGAACTTTTAACCACAGTTTGTAAATACTTTTTAAAGAGCATTTAAATAATTTATATTAAATTTGATGAAAATGAGAATCAAAAATCGTTAGAAGAAGTTTTTTAGGATCCGAATTTGAAAAATATCGCAATGAATTATTGAAGAAAAGGCATGCAGAAATAGTTGCGAATATTCGAAAAAATTGTTTGCAATTTTATGTAACTGCCGCTAAGGAAAATAAAAAAAGATTACCAATTAATGATAAATTTTTATCAAAATTAAAAGTTTTTGAATGTAATCTAGCATTATTAAATATTGATAGAGAAACATCATTTAATGATGTTTCTTTTATTGCTGAAACTCTTGACAGTTTTGACGAAAACGGTTTGAAGAAAGAATGGCTAACTTTACGTTTAGATTTTACAATAATAGAAAAAGAAAAGCTATTAAAATTAAGTTTTGATGATATGTGGAAACAAATTTTACAAAACCAGTACTCCACTAATAGAGATAAATATCCCAATCTCAAACGTTTTTCAAATGCTGTTAGATCACTCCCAAATTCAAATGCTGATCCAGAAAGAATGTTTTTTATTTTAAAAAAAGTAAAAACAAAAAAACGAAATAAATTTTCGTCTTCTTCTATAAATGCTATTTGTGTTTTAAAATCAGCATTGAAAACAAGAAAAGAAACTATTTTAGACATGGAGATTGGTGAAAAGCATTTATCTCTCATGTCATCGGATATATTATATAATACTTCTAAAAAACAGAAAAGCAGTCTCAAATTATATGATGCAGATATTTATATTATTGCTGGTCCTTCAACATCAAATGATATGCAATAATAATGTTCAAAAAATGATAACTTGTATTTTATGCGCATTATTATTCATATAATACAACAAAAATAATTTACTTATTTTCTTTAAGTGTAACAAATTATCATATAATAGTCTATAATAGACATTATGTCTGCAAAAAACACTATATATTTGTAAAGACCGTGTTTAAAAATTATCATATCTGTAATAGACATTATGTCTGCAAAAGACAATATATATTTGTAAAGATCGCGTTTAAAAATTATCATGTCTGTAATAGACATTATGTCTGCAAAAGACACTTTATATTTGTAAAGACTGCGTATAAAAATTATGTCTGTAATAGACATTATGTCTGCAAAAGACAAAAGACAGTATATATTTATAAAGATCGCGTTTAAAAATTATCAGGTCTGTAATAGACATTATGTTCGTAAAAAACCTAAAATATAGATATGTAAAATATATATCTATAAAATATATAAATAAAATGTGGTATAATAGAGCTCTAGGCGAAGGTCCACGTAAAACCTAACGCGCCATTAATGGAACCTCACCTGGGTGGTGTGGAAGTCCACTCATCATTGGTTTTCATATTATTTATAATTTAATACACATATTTGTATAATTAATTAATAAAGTAATTATTAAAGTAACAAAATAATTAAAAAATCTTCTTTAAATCCTTACATAAATATATCTTTTATCATATGATAATAAAATTTAATATATATGATGATAATAATTTAATATAGTAAAAAATATAGTAAAAAAATATTATATATATAATAAAAAGTCCGCGAGTCGGAAAAGCATTTAATGCTGTCGTACGTAATTAACTAGGTAATAAACTACTCGTAAACTAGGTAAACTACTCCTAAACTCGTAAACTAGGTAATAAACTACTACGTAATAAACTACATAATAAACTACTCATCGGCTCACGCTCATCGTCGCCCGTCGCCTTCAATTATCAGCTTGATGAAAGCGAGAAGAAGACAGAAAGCATAGCATCTGTTCTTCTCTATTCTCCGAAACTAGCCGAAGCGCGACCGCACATGTACGCGGTTTGTGCTTGTGTGCGAGTCGCGAGCCGTGAGCCGCGGGATCTGATTCTGGCTTCCCTGTCTGGAACGTGTGGAGAACTGTCTGGTGTGCGTGTATTGTATTACACTTATGTTAATATTAGTTTTTTCTACGCTCATAACAATAATATTAGTTTTTTTCTACGCTTTTAACAGTAATATCAATAGCTTCCGCTTGAGTCCGAGCCAATTCTTTCCGTAACCACCTATTCCGACGATTCCGCGAACATTTGATAGCCGCTCGCAAAAATCATTTTGGTCTTTCCATTAAGGAAAGAGTAATAATAAATAATAATGCAAAATCGCGAGAAATCTTTAATTTGAAAAACAATTCTTGGAGGTTTTTCTTTATTTGATTAAGCGAAAGGATCTTAGATCCAGAAGGAGGGAAAAGATAAAGGAAGATATTATTTATATATATTCTTATAATATATATACAGAGTGTCCGGCGTCAATCGCATCACCCGTTGTGTGCAGATAGAGCAAATAAAACTGAGAAGAAAAATTGTCCATCCTGTATATATATATACAGGGTGTCCGACAATTCGCGGATCACCCTTTAAGCAAATCTGTGCGCCTGATAGTGTCCGTGAGCGATCAGATGTTTATGACGGCTCACCGACGTGCGCCCAGCTGAAAATCGACGATGATAGGCCAGACTTTACTCAATAATAACTCTTGTATTAAGCGTTATAGAAAAAAAATGGTACAGGACTTTTTTGTTCAGAATAATACTCTTTACCTTTCCTTAAAGGGTGATCC
>JBCEZX010000019.1:447620-459906 GCA_039654345.1 Cataglyphis cursor
CTAGTGTCATCTGCCGGAAAAACCGGAAAGGAATTACCGACACACCTGGTATATATATATATATATATATATATATAAGCCTTGCAAATATATATACTGTTTATATAACTCCTTCTAAAAATACTCCTTTCTATTGAATCAATCTTTAAAAAAATCACATCCATGTATAATACTTTATATTTTTCACAAAAAATATAAATTTTTACAAAAAGCAGTGTCCTACTAAAAAAAAGGTAAAAAAGTACGCCAAGTATATAAAAAAATATCCCTTGTACGCAGCAAAAAGTTGAAAAAATGTTTATCTCTAAAAAATAAGATCTGAAATAAAAATTTGCAAAAGATTATCAAAAATCAATAGCAATATATAAAAATGTATGACTTATAATGCGATCTGGACACGCGAAGTTTTTGTATGTTTAATTTTAATCCTTTTCCCGTTCCGGGCCTCTGGTAAAACTTATGATTAATTTCAAAACAAGTCAATCAGTTGGGCACTTTTAATGACCAGTGTCATTACTAAAGCCTCGCGGACCTTCCACCCGTCCGCAAGAGAGGCCGGCACTAGGCGCCCCATAATAATTAATCATACCTGCGCCACTGTGTAGCGGCGAACCCACCGTGCAAACCGCCGCTGAGCGATCCCCTACTAAGGCGACGCGAGCCTAATAGCGTATTCGATTTGTTGACTCTACCCGACTCTGGGTCGAGTCGAGTCAGATCTCAAGTTCGATTTGAAACTCAATGACTCTAAACTATCATGGCAGAAAGCGGTTTATGATTGGTTTCGTGATTCATAACATCCATCAAAGAGTTTTTAACATTATTATTTATCATATTTTCATTATTACTACTTATTCTTCTTTTTATTTTATATAATATAAACTTATGTTTCTATGATGATGATGATCAAGAATGTTAAAGACTCTTTGATGGAGGTTATGAATCGTGAAACCAATCATAAACAGCTTTCCGCCATGATAGTTTAAAGTCATTGAGTTTCAAACCGAACTTGAGATCTGACTCAACTCGACCCAGAGTCGGGTAGAGTCAACAAATCGTATACGCTATAAGTAAGGGAAGCCGGCCAGATATATAAACCGACTTGGCACGGCATAGCTCACGGCACCAGAGATGCCAATTTTGAGACGTGCCACATGGCAAATCGTAGTGGAAGGGATACATACACAAGCATAATTGTGTATATGTGATGCGCAGACCGTTCTGCTTACACAGTTATGCTTATGTATGTATCCCTTCCACTACGATTTGCTGTGTAACACGTCTCATTATTGACATCTGTGTACGACATCATTGTCGGTCCCGATCCTCGGGACATTCGAAGCCTCAGAGCGCTCTTTGAGTCTCCGGCCAATCGATCCTGATACCGCTCCTTCTATCTGATCTAAAAGACGTGTACTCTTATCCTAGGCCAAGCTCTCTCGCGTTCAGTCCTGTCGGTGTAAAGGAGTGCCCTTTTTTGCACCAACCTCCGGGGGACAAGTGCTCTCGTACCCTGTCGAATGCTTTTAACGGCCGGCTCTGTCCGTGACGAAGAGTGCTCTCTTCGTCGCCTCCTTGCGATACCAGCGAATTCCGCCGTGCGACGACCACCGGTCCGCGACCGAGAGCCTCAGGCTTAAGCTGAAACCATTGTACATATCGCGTCCGCGTCCCTTGTAAATACCGCGTCTAGTAAGCCGGACATATACCCTGTAGAGAGACTCGTGCCCGCTGTGATACCAGGAACAACATCTCCAGCGCCTAGTCCTTCTCAGGATAAGTCGCAAAGCACGCCGGCCTTTAGATATCAGTATCCTTTTCAGGATAGGCCACCGAGCAGTACGAATCCTCAGCACCAAACGTCACGCTCTGGCACAATTCTCCTCTGCCCTTCGTTGTAAATATTCGGATCTGATTCTGTAGCCTCCGATTTTGTTATTACTATTAGCCGATTCCGTTCTCTTACTTGTATTCTCCAAGTCTATTATTACCGGCAGTCCCTCCTCTTAAGTTGTATTCGCGGATTCTATTATTTTCTATTCATTGGCCGATCCTGTTTTTTTAGAAAATGTGTTGTATTATATATTCAGATAATAAACTATTATTATTTGGCCAAATCGAGTATGTAATTTGCGAGTCCGAGTCCTTCCCCCGAATCCTAATTGTTTCCCGTTTAATTAGCTCGACAGTGCAGTCGAGAAGATCGGCGTTTGGCGTTTCCCAGGTGTCTTCGGAATTTTGGTGCAAGAAAATATTGACAGCCGTTAATCTCTTCTCGCTCTGATTTGTTCGTTTAAAAGAGCGCAAAGCGCTAGTGCCTTACGCCTGATAAAGGGACAGCGGCCTTCTAGCAAACGACAGCCGGGTAACGATGGGATGGATCGTTACAATTTAATTTATAAAACTAAAGATTTTATTTATATAAAAATTAATTTTATATTTTATATTGAAGTAGATAATAACAAATGATTTTCACTTATTTAGACAATTTCTGTCCGAATAAATAAAAATTGGGCATTTACTTGTCCGATTTTGCAAAAATCAAATCAACATCTGAATGTCCCGTATGAAAACTTTGTCAGAAGTTAAACTGATAAAAATAGATATTATATTGATTTTATTAACCACGCTTTGCAGGTTTTATAAAATTTTCATGACTTAAACAAATACGAGATACATCCGCATAGCGCGTTGCATAGCGATAAGTAAATGAACTTTCAGCTGAAAAGATATTCTTTTGTCGTCTTTTCGCTTTGCCGAAAAGACAATTTATAAAAGACATCTTTTTATTTTTTGTGCTGTTTGAAATAAGAATTTGAGACAATTTTTTATGGGCGACCAGTGACATATCATTTTCTACGAATATTGAATACTTTTTTGACGTTGCATCCGTTGAATATGTATGAAAAACTTAGCAAGCAAACATTGTGCATGCAAAAATTAGATACACATTGTTACGCGGATGTACCGCTACCCCATTCACGTTACTCAAATGCATCTTATATATATGGAAGGGATTTTGTGCGCTATTTCAAGATTTCCAATTTATAGTTCTATTAATGTTTGTATTAATATTTGTTTTATTTAATGTTGTTAACATATTTTGAAATAAAAACTGGAATTTTATGAAGATAAGATAAAAAGATAAATATTAAACCTTTTTTTTTTTCTAGAGGCTCAGAATAATGTGAACATTTAGGACAAGTGTACTTGTGTACTACTTGTGTAATACTTAAAATACGCATTTTGTAGTGTTACAAAAATTTGTTATTTTATGTGTCAATCACATTAATAAGTAAATTTACTATATGGTGGAAAAAATATAAAAATTTTTGATTAAAAAATTCAAATTAAAATCAAAACTAATTTCCTTATGATGATCAAATAAATATTATTATGAGAGATGTATTTTATGTATTAAGTAGCATATCTGTGCCTAATATTTTACGTATATTAATCTTGAGTGATGAATATTTTATCTTTTTATATTATATTTCTTTCATCATATTATAGATTCATTTATTAACATAAGCCGACACATTCTCGCTATCTCAGACTGAATAGGATGATCCCGAAAAATTTTCCGCGCTCCTAAAACCAAATACGAAAAATTTAATCCATACGTCACGTACTTGAGATAGACGCAGCAAAAGTTATGAAAAATCACATTTTTTACTTTTTGATCGGTTATATCTCTGGAGGAGAACGTGTCATAAACTTTAATAAGGTCTCAAATTGCTTGAGACTTCTACTCTATGTAGAAAATCTTAAAAGTCCCAAACCAAAAATATTTTTCACAGTAAATTCTGTCAAAAGTCTGAAAAAAAATTTTTTAAATCCATATTTCGCATTTCTTTAGTTAAATCTTTGAATAGAAATGGATTACAAATTCATTGAAACTTTGAAGATGTTCAATTGAGCATAACTGACGCAATGAAGCAACATTTATTATATATACAGTTTTTACTTTTGAAATGGTTTTAGCCATTCTATATCACATGGAGGTTCTTTATAGAACTTATCCATTTTCAATGGAGACAAAAATTCGAAATCTTGAACTTCAATTTGCATAGTCACTGCAATCCGCTTTTAATTAGAAATATAACCGATCAATAATTGAGAAAAATGTTTTCTTTTTGCACTTTTGGATGGTTTTATCAGGACAAATATTTTTGGTTTGGAACTTTAAATATTTTCTGCATAGATTAAAAGCATTTCAAGCTTCAATTTAAAACTTCATTAAAATTCGTGACCTCATTAATGTTCCAAAGATATAGCCGATTGAAAAATACAAAAAATGCGATTTTTTTTATATCTTTCGCTGCTCATCTCTATCTGTCTCTCTCAAGAATCTGACGTGATGGAACAACGGATTTTGTCAACGGATTTTGTTTTAGTGCGTCAAAAATCTTTCTAGGCCATCCTGTCCAGTCCGAGATAACGAGAAGAAGGTAAAATTTGTTTGCTTATATAATTAACGATGTACTATCGTTATATTTTAGTGGCTGCATTCTATGGAAAAAGTGAACACCGGCAGCATTTACAGTATTGCTTGGTCTAACGATAGTACACAAGTGGCTATGGCATGCGGTAATGGAAAACTCTTGACTGGACACATTATAGACAGGTAAGTTTTAATAAAGTAAATAAATTGTTCGTGTCAGAATTTAAGTACTGATATATAAAACTGGTATTCGTTTCTGGTGTTCGTTTCTTTTTCTTTATCTTTCTATTGTTATAATAAAATAATTGAATTTTATTTATACAAAGTGTCACTTAAAGATCTCCCACTAAGTACATAGCGTTATTCTTCATCAAAAAATGAGTCGAAAAGTCCTGAATCATTTTTTCTATAACATTTAATAAAGGAGTAATTATTGAATAAAGACAGACCAATCAGCGCCGATCTTTAGCGAGACGCACGTCAGTAAGCCGCGGGATTGTCCCGTTTGCGCACATTACAGATTGGACACAGAACCGATCGAACAGTTTCGATTGGACACAATTTCGATTGAACACATATGGTTGCAATTGGACACCGACCTGATCGGACACAGGCCTGATCGGACACAGGCCGATGGTTGAACTCAAACCTCTAGTTTTCTATGTCTAGTGGAGTTCCTCTGCAAGTAAGGGCGGAACGCACTTCTTCCACGCAAACACTTTAATGCGAAGTGAGATTTTAACATAGATTTACAATTTTTCACGTGAAGCGAGGTTTCACATGGGTTTACAACTTTTTACGCAGTGATGTTCAATTCAAATTTATGTATTGATAAGTGCTGTGTTATATAAAACATTTTCTTCTGCATTTCTTAAAACAGGATTTCCAAAAATCGACCCAAAAACATTTTTCAAATTTACCTTCGAAAAAAAATCAGCCCCTAGCAAGCAATCTTCTGCGATTTCAGCTACAAAAACCGGAAGCTCTACACAACATTCTCCTATTCTAATCATTACAATGACCTTAAATTTGACAGGTACCTCTTCTCCAGTCGGCTATGTAATCCGAGAGAATTGATCGAGAGGAATTCGCCGCCTAGGCATTCTGACCAAATTACTATTAATCATTGATACATCCAAGCCCGTATCAATTTTCATTGTACAAGTCTGTTCATCAATATAACCCTTAAAATAAAATAATTTTTTTCTATTTTCAACATTTAAATTCCTACAACTACTAAAATAATTATTTAATTCTATCGGGGCTTTTTGCTTATTCGTCGGACTTGCCCCGATCAGTTCGACTGATCCTAGTTTCCTTTCTCCTTAAAGGAAGGGCACTCCGCTCTAAAATGGTCTGCACTGCCACACTGCCAACATTCTTTTGAGAATCTCTTATGGCTTTCATTTTTAATTTCAAATCTCTTTCCATAATTCTTATCATTTCTTTTGTCTTTGTTTTTATTACTATTTTTCTTACTTTTATTAAAATTACTAAATCTCTCTCTTTTATAATTATTTTTCTTATAATTATTATTACTACTGTTATTACTGTTAAAATCTTTCTTTCTTTCTTAAAATTACTCTCTTGAATTACTTTTACTGTTATAGCTCTCTGAAAGGCCATTTTCAAGAAAGTGACTCCCTCTAACTGTAAAGTTCTTCTCACGAAATTATTTAATAAAGTTGGCACAAATTGTGCGCAAGCGATTTTATCACGCACTTGATGAGAGCATTCCGCTAATTTTGATAAATGCTCAATATCGGACAAATTTGCCTCATCCTTTCCCGATTTTTGTTTTCTATTCGTAAATTAAGAATAGCAAGATTGAGAGTAACATCCCTCTCTAAAACGTAATTCTAATTTAGACTTCAATACCGCATAATCCAAACTCTCAATATCATTAACGCATTCTAAAACTGCCCGTGCTTTCCCTCACAAACAAGAAATTAATGCTACACTCTTTGTCGCGTCACTCCACTGATTAGCTCTCGCGATTAATTCAAATTGTAAAAAGGCTTCTCTTATTGTTAGAGGAACACTTCCATCGAAAATATCCGGCTTTAATTTATAACCTAATTCTTTATTAATTGATTCTAGCGATTCTTGCGCTCCGATTCTTGCTTTCCTCACGCGCCCCCGCCTCCTCAAAGCTACCCGCTCTAAAATTATTTCTATTATTTCTATTATCAGAACGACTTAGCTGACTGCATGTCAGCCTCTATTTGGCGCATCCTTTCCTCCATCCCACGAAGCATCTCGTTTCGCTGTTAAATTTGCGCTTTGAATTCAGCTCGCTCTTGTAATCGTTCCTTTTGCAGTTGTCGAATCTCCCGCAACGCAGATTGAAGCGTGATCGCTTCTAATGTCCTGTTGCCGTAGCTTCCGGAGAAGCGGAGTTTCAGCTCGAAATCTTTTGCGCGTCACTACTGCAGAAGGAAGTTCTTGTCGTTGCTCTGACGCCATTGCTCGTTTTTGCGTTACTTCACATTGTTTCGTTGTCCAATTTGATCCCGGACGAGCCCCCAAAATGTTACGTCCGCACGACGACTTCGAGAATAATCGAATCGCGCACGACACAATCGGCACTCACGCTCCGCGTCGTAAATAATAACACTTATTATAAGAAACGAAAGGAACTTTAATACAACACAAAATACATAATACAAAACACTTAACAGATATACTCGTTAATCGTAAATACGTCTACACGGAATCAAATCCGTCGCGAGACTAAAATGGCGGCTCTAAACGTTAAATGTCGGCTGTTTTTTCAACATCTCCCTTAGCGACGCGTTAGGGAATCATCTCCTGAAGACGGTACAGCACACTACCACAGGCGACACGCAGGGACGAAATAAATAAGGGCGGACATAACACTGCTCCCCCCTCTTCCACAATATTGTCGTCCCGACATCCAAAATAGGCTCAAAGGTTGACCGTTTTCCTCTTCTTCCAAAACGTAAACTCCAGGATACTCCAATGGTTCACTGTTCTACTCTGTGCTACTGCTACAGGTTACCGAGCACTATCATCGGTTCCAATCATATGCCTTCCAGGAATTTAATTAATTAAAACGTTTTTTTTATTTTAATGTAAAATTTACCATTTTATTTATTTTTGTATTTGAAACTAAAATTCACTTTTTTCAAGTTGTTTTTTTTTAAATGAAATCTCACTCTCTTAACATTAATTTATTTAATTGAATAAACAAAACAGGAATAATTAATATTACGGTTTTTGTTAATTAAACATACATTACAGGCTACTTGTATAATGTCAAAACACTTTAAAAAACACATTTCGGATCTGTGTGAGTGATCGTCAGTTTCGTCGTCGTATAAAAAGTGATAATGATGATGGTGAAACAAAATGATGATGAAATAAATGAAGAAACAAGAAAAGGTATAATTTTTACCATATATTTTTACATTGAAAAATTACACACACACACACACACACACGCTCACGCCCACATCCATGCCCACGCCCACGCCCACGCCCACGCCCACGCCCACGCCTGCGCCCACGCCCACACACCCACACACCCACATATATATATATATATGTATATAAAATGTATGAAACAATTTTGTTCATCCTACAAAAGACGTTGTTTAAAAAGAACATTAATTGTAAAAAAATTCCAAATATTATTCAGATTTAATCTTATAATATCATTACATAAAAATAAGAAGATTAGTAGACATTTTAGTCATATGGATTAAACATTAAATTTAAATCAAAATAAACGATACATCTTAATTTTTCAGTAAAAGAATAACACGATTATTAATAAACTTTTTCTTTAATTCTCTACATTAGAATAAAAAATTTATACAGATAATTATTATTTTGTACATTCATAATTATTGTAGCAGAAAATATTAATTTTAAATGTTATAAATATGCAGACAATATATTTATTACGTATTACAACCCAATATTTTATTACATTGTAACGGGCCGCTTCACAAGCGGTTTTCGCGTGCGCGGATCGGGATCAGGATTCGTGAAGGGGTTGAAACACAAGTAGGCGACGTGAGATAAAAGTTACGTCGTTTATTTGCCTCGCGAAGGCAATGGTCAGCTGTTACAACGATCTATTTACAATATTATACTAGTATGCGGGCTGTTGTGACGCGGGTCTAGACGATGTTTTGCGCGTCTAGTTAAAGGGCCCGGCTCGAAGCGCGGGGCGCGTGCGGTAAGGCGGGCGTGTGTTGCTGGCGCGTGGTTATAGGCGCGTGGCGCGCTCGGTGAGGCGGGCGCGTGTTGTCGGTGCACGATTATGGGCACGGGGCGCATGCGGCACGGCGGGCGGTGGTGCCGCTATTCCAAATGCGGTATTCGAGTTCGATATATCGCAAAGGCGCTCGATTTACAATTAGGCGAGCGCGTGCAACGTTTTAACCGGGTGGTCGGCGTGGACTGCAGGGCAGCGGCCTGCAGTCGGTCTAAGCGTCGGTGTCGGTGACGCGGCGCGTGTTCCCAGAGCTGGGTCGTGGGATGTGTTATTGCGTAAGGTTCGGACGGTCAGGTGTGTGAGCCTAATACTCGAGAATGCTCGAGGAAAGCGGCGAACTCGTCCACTTTCGTTCTCTTACGGAGGTTTGTCTGATAGGAGTCGTCTCTGGATCAGATAGTCGAGAATACTCGACGGAGGCTGCGAACACGTCAACCTCCGGTTTTCTGTCTTTCGACGGTTTCGGAGCGGTTTCTGAGTATCTCTCGAGCGTACTGCTCGAGCGGATTCAGGTGCCGATCTAATCCTGATCTGTGATCGGTCGGGCTTTTTATACCCGTTCGGTTACGGCACCCGCGTCGTTTAACGTTCCCCGTGGAGTGAGGGAAACGGCGCGGGATTTTTATCTCGGAGCGCTCGGCGCTTTTCGGGTGCGTTCGGCGCTGCTCGGCGGTAGTGTTCGGTTACATTAAAATAGGGCGCTATGCGCCTCTGCCTTTGCCCGGCTGGTGTTCGCCGGGCGGCAGACTTCCGATGGGCGACATGTCGGGAACGATGGGGTGATGCATCGTTACAACATAATTATAGAATCTTAAATATTTTGAAAAGTTCATATATTTTCAATATTTAAAAATATTTTTGTCAACAAATTTTATATATATCATATAACATGTATCATTTTAGCACAATATATTTCATACAAGAAATAAAATATAGGGAAGCAATTATTTAAGAAATTTTGACATATTTATAAAAAAATATTTCTATATACGTTTTCAAATATTAAAAATTCGTGTTATTTTTTTATTGAAAATTTAAGATGTATTGTTTATTTTAAATTAAATTTTACATTTAATTTATATGACTAAAATGTCTACTAATCTTTTTATTATTTTAATGTCATAATACTATAAGATTAAATCTGAATAATATTCTAAATTTTACAATTAATATTCTTTTTAAAACAACGTAGGATGACTTCTCACAATATCATGTATAATATTTATTTAATTTTTTTTAAATACTTTATTATATTTTGTAAAATAATATTATATTAATAATATTATATTAATAAAGGATAAATAATATTATATTTTGCAATATTATGCGCTATTATACATTTCATTAATTATAATCTATCATTATATACCATAATTTCAGAATTGCTCGATTTTGCTAAATCTGTTATGATTGAAGTAGATAGACCATGTTTGTCCTCTAAACAAGATACACTTGATAGACCTTTACAACATCAAAATGAAGATGATGATAAATTCAAAGAAGTGCTGGACATATTTGACAAAGAAAATTGTCATATCGATATAAATTGTCTGGATTCGGATAATGATCCAATTGATTCAGATATTGACAATACAGATGATACAACAGTGATGACTCCATATTTTTCTGAAGATGTGGTGAGTGATACAGATGAATATTCCATAAAAGAAAATGAAAGTAAATAGCTCAATAATACAAAATAATTTTTTTTTTTAAATTGGACGTTGAGAAATAATATTTCTCGTACAGTTGTAACTGAGTTGTTACAGCATTTAAAATTGCATACTTGTTTTCATTCTTTACCAACTCAATCAAAAACATTGTTGAATACTCCTCGCAACAAAGTAAATGTTATACCCATGGCATTCGGTGAATACATGCACATAGGTTTGCATGAAGGCATAAAAGAAACAATTTTAAATCAAAACAAAGAACTATTTTTTAATGGAATCGATATATCAATTTTTATAGCTGGTATTCCGCTTTTTAATTCAGGTGCATCATTGTGGCCTATTGCAGGTTCTGTAAAAAATAACCGTCATATTTTTCTTATTGGAGCTTATTATGGTCCTCTAAAGCCATATGATAGTAACTTTTATTTAAGTGCTACAGTAAGAATATAGGGCCGTTTCTAGTTCACCTATTTCTTAAGAACCAGTTGTAAGAGTAAGAGAGAAAGATATATGAAAAAGTAAGATAGAAAGATATCACGGAAGGGACGGCACGGCGGAACGGCAGGGGGATTACATATGGCGAGGCGTGGAGCGGGAGGGAGACGCGCGTGCCGTCGAAGGCGAAGGGAGGAGGAGGGGCGAGGGGGATTTCGGAGGACGAGCCGCGGTTTCCTTATCGGCGCCGTTTAGAGCGCGCGATTCGGGAACGCGATCTGTTAATAGCGGTTTCCTTATCGGCGCCGCTTAGAGAGCGCGATCAGGACGGAGTATCAGTGGAAGGCGATCGAGTGATGAGAGATCGATTCGTGAGAAAGCGTTTTATTTTTTATAACGCGAAATATAATTCGCGTATTTGCTCTTTTATGATATATTTATTCTTTTACGATATATCGATGATACAAAGGTGCGAGTACATAGATAGACGTATTACGATATTTTTTTCTTTTATAACGGAAAATATAATTCGTGTGTATACTCTTTTAAAATATATTTATTCTTTTACAATATATTAATAATACAAAGATGCGAGTACATAGATAGACGTGTTACGAATCTCCGAAGAACAGAGCTTGCAGCTCGCAGTCGATCAGCTCGTTGCGGTCGAAGTTCTCGTTATCGCGTATCGTCGCGGGAATGAGCGCGAGCGCCTGCCGCGACGTCGAGGAAACGAGCCAGTTTGTTGTCGATGTAGATGGTTAAACAGTTCAAGGACGTTGGCAGTTGACGCAATGCTCCAGATGTAATACGTATAAGACGGTGTTTCTCGATATAGTTAGACGAACCTTAAGCGTTTCGAAACAAAGAATTCGGAGATTGTTTAGTCTGCCGAATCGAAGCGTCAATTGCCCGATGTATATCGGTGCCGGAGAGCGCGTTTCTTCGCGCTCGTCGGACTGAAAGTACGACGCGAGTTTATTTAAAATTAATTTTTTTAAGTACACTCGTAGAGTTTTTCTACCTTAAAAAAATCCCAGAATATTTTTTCTTTTACCCCTTCCTAATATCTCCTATACTTCTTTAATACTTATATATAAAAGCATTTTCGTAAATTAATATCGTATGATAGTCGAATATCTTATTTTTTAATATAAGCATACAGAGAGCACCGCCTATAAGCTCATAAACCGCGGTGCTCGAAAAACGCTGGCGCGAGCTCAGCTCCGCGGATACGCTTACTCGGACGCTTCCGCGGCTGCTTATCAGCTAATTGGCCGCGGTCCTTTTCGCTCGTACTCGGACCGGGAAACGCTAGCGCGAGCATGCGGCCGCCGCGATGCCCACCCCCCCTGGAGCGCGGATAAGCTTATTACTCCACACTCACATATATAGGCAAACATGATTGAAAATATTCAACGAATACGTGTATTTTTCATCACGCTTTAAAGTATTATTGGTTGCTTTTTTATATTTATGAAAGCGTGC
>JBCEZX010000019.1:513119-523667 GCA_039654345.1 Cataglyphis cursor
ATCTGAGCTTTCTTTTCGTTGTTATACGATGTTAAAGTTAGCTAATCAGCGCCTGTCTACAACGGAAAACAAAGGAGAGACCATGGGGGGGTCGGAGTAACGAGACGGCTTTCTGCTGTATAGGCAGAAGCTGATTAGCTAACTTTAACATTGTATAAAAACGAAAAGAAAGTTCAGATCAAAAAATGATAAAGGACTTTTCTGTTCAGTTTACTATGCTCTACCCGCTCACGAGCATTGGCACAATCTTTGCAGGACACCAATAAATCTTCTAATTATATTATAATTTATTTTGTATATAAAAAATATAAAAAATAATAAAAAATAAAAAATAGAAAGAAAAATAGAAGTTCAATTTTAGTTAATATATAAGCATTTTTCTCAAAGAATTATAATAATATTTAAAAGATATATTTTTAATTAATTAATTATTTAAGATATATATTATTTATTAGAAAAATTTTTATTGTTAGCACAAGAAACATAAAATACAAAATTTAATTATATGTTATTTTGAACAAATTATTTTAATAGTATAGTTTATATATTTTGCTATGCTAATAATAAATATAAATACTAAAATATGTAGGGGACGTACTGGATTTATATAAAAGCCACACAGTTTTAGTATGTTAAATGTTTTATTTATTGCACGCACTCTTGTTGAGACAAGGGGGCAGATTCACTGCCTGAGCAAAAGAACATATGTGCCATAGACAATGCGGTCAAAATAAGAAATGAAACAAAGAATACAACACGGGTTAACAGATGTCGCCACATAAACCGACTTAAATTACTAACACCCTCCCTCAAAAGGTGATTGGCAACTAAACAAAAAAAATAAAAAATAAAAAATAAAATAAAATGAACAGAACATAAGGTCTTATAGCTTTAGACCCATCTTCTCTGTATACTTCTTATGCTTCGTTGAATCAAGTCCTTTGGTTAAGACAAATGCTGGCATATCTTCGATAGGTTGATATTCTATTTTAATTATTCTAGCATCTATTCTGATGTAATGGTACTTGATGTCGATATGTTTAGCTTTTCCATGATTTTTGGTCATTTGACTAGCACCTTAGTAGTCATTGTATATTATTAGGTTTTCTTAATTTCCTAAAATTTTCCTAAAATTTCTTCTAGAAATTTCTTAAGGTGAATTGCCTTTTTAGCAGCCTTGGAGAGTGATACATATTCTGCCTCTGTGTTAGATAAGGCAACTAATTTCTGTTTGTGGAAAGACCAACTAATTGCTGCATTTGCTAATTTGAAGAAATAGCCTGTGTACGAACATTGATCATCCGCATCATTGCCCCAGTCCGCATCTGCAAAACCTATTAATTTCTTTCTTGACTTTTGGAGAAAAAGTTTAATATTCTTTGTTCCTTTTAAATACCGTAAGACCCGTTTCGCAGCTTTCCAATGGTAAAGTCCAGAATATTCATTGAATTGACTCAAGAGACTCACTGCATGCATTATATCCGGATGTGTGGAAGTGGCCAAATACATAAGGGAGCTAACAAGACTGTAAGGTATGTTCGACATTTCCTTGCGTTCTTCTGCGTTTTACGGACTCATTGCCTTTGTTAATTTTATTGAGCGGTTGAGCGGTCTCGATGCTGATTTGCAATCTTCTATTTTAAACTTCTGTATAATGTCTTCTATTAATCTTTCTTGATTCATCGTTATACAGTTTGAGCTATGATTTTTTCGAAAATTGATACCAAGACATTGGCTTATCGGTCCCAAATCTTTCATCTTGAAGGTTGATAGCTTCTTTTTGATGTCTTTCAATTTTTTGCTACCACTTGATGCCACGATTAGGTCGTCAATGTAGATGACTATAATGCTGAGGTGTTTATCTTTTTGGTAATACAGTGGTCAACTGATAACTGTTGGAACAACATCTCTTTTAATTTTGTATCAAGTTTTGCAAACCAACATCTTCCAGATTGCTTTAATCTGTATAAAGTCTTGTTGAGACAAAAAACTTTGTTTTTAAATGATTTATATTTATGCTCTCTGTTATTTCCGAAAATAACTCTGGAGCTTTCAGATATATTTCTTCTTTTATTTCTCCATTTAGGTTATGGGCGCTTATGAAATCAAGCTGATGCACGACGAGATTCTTTTCGACTGTTAAAGCCATCACCATTCGCATGGTTTCAAGACGTGCAACAGGAGCAAAGGTTTCAAAGTAATCCAAAAGTTTCAAAGTAAGTCTTTGCGTTGCGAAAAACCCTTGGCCATTAGGCGAGCTTTTCTTCGCTCAACTAAACCTGCGTTGAACTTGGTGCGTAAAATCAATTTGCTTCTGACTCTCTTGTCCTTTGGCCGTTCTACGATAGTCCACGTTTTATTACTCAGGAGAGCATCAATTTCTTCTCGCACTGCTCTTCGTCTGCTTCCAGTGATTTTAGAGCGTGTTCCGTAATGATTGGGTCTACGCAGGTAAATCCAGCGAACTCTTCAAGAAAAATAGTTTTGTAATTTTTATAATTCATAACATCATCACCATTCTCTTCGTTTTTAGTGTTAAAGTTGCGTCCTCTTCAGACTCACTGTTGTTTTCTTGCGTTTCAGCAGTTAGAATCTCGTGCCTTTTTTTGCAGGTCTTCCTTCTTTTTCTGTCTGGATTATTTTGGGTCGATTTCTTCCGTATTTCTTTCGTACCTAGTGTAGTTTTTGTATGTATATTTTTTTCAACGTCTTCAAGCTCGATCTCTTCATTGCCATCGTGTAGTGGATTTTTTTCATTACAGGAGTTTATTATAATTTCGATGAAATCACTCGATGCTTCGTCCTCGTTCTCCTGAAACTCTTGCAAGAATTTTACATTGTGACTTTTTAGTATTCTTTTTGTGATTGGATTCCACAGACAATACGCTTTAGATTCCAAGGAGTACCCGATAAATATACATCTTTTGGTTTTTGAGTCGAATTTTCCAAGATTTCTTCCTTTTTTAAGCATGTGAGCTACGACGCCAAACATTTTTAAAGGTGGGCTGCAGTCGGCATTTTATTTGTCCATGCAGTGCACGGTACGCCTCCTTGAAGAGCTTTGCGGCATCTGTTACGGATGTAACACGTTGTCATTACGGCTTCAGCCCAGAATGTTGGAGTTTTAATTGCAGGAGCATACACCTCGCCATTTCTACTATAGTTCTATTAAACTTTTCAGCAATCCCGTTTTGCTCAGGAGTGTAGTCAGCAGTTAATTGATATATTATGTCCTCGCGCTTGAAAAATTCTTTAAACTTATCGCTGAGATACTCGCGGCCATTATCCGCTCTAACCGCCTTTAATTTCTTGCCAGTCTGTTTTTCAACTCGCGTTTTATATTCTACGAATTTCTCGAAAATGTCACTTTTATTTTTTAGACAAACGATTTCACAATACCGCGTTTTATCGTACACGAATGTTGCAAAGTATCTCGAGCCTGATAACGATTGAACGCGCATTGGCCCGCAGACATCGGTGTGTTTAATAGTGTGTACTAATAGTAGTGTTTCAGAACTTGTCGTGCTTGATTTTTCAAATGGAACACGCGCAAACTTTCCCTGTACGCCCCTATACTTCGCAAATTGGTAATTTTTTGTCACCCGTTACTTTTATTCCGCGCATGCACTCGCGGCTTACTAAATATTTGAGGTCCTTCATGTTTAAGTGCCCAAAATTTTCATGAAGTTTTTGCCACGAATTTTCTTTGACATTCACAATGTGTTTGCAATTTTACTTATACCTTCGATAACGTATAGATTGGCCACTTGCTTTGCTTCAATGATCTTCTCATGATCTTTATTTACGATTGTTGCGCCATCTTTTCTAAATGTTACTTCGTGTCCATAGTCGGTCACTTTTGCCATTGAAAGCAAGTTTGAACAAAGATTTGGCACAAATAAGGTGTTCTTTAGTACTGTCACTTTATTACTTACGTTCAATTTAATAACTCCCATTTCGTTGATTTTCGCCGAGTCTTGTAGCGAGATTTAACATCGATTTATTGTTTTCACGAATCTCTTCGAACACAGATTGGTCGTAACACATATGCGAAAAGGCATCGGAGTCGAGACACCAAGCGTTCCGTGGCCTTACACTAGATGTCGCATTGCACTGCGCGTTATCGGCAGATGCGTGCGCTTTTCGCTACTCCCGCGCACTTTGATTCTTCATCATTCTTCTTAGAAGCGCTTGATTGCTTTTTACAATATTTTGCAAAATGTCCGACTTTCTTGCACTTGAAACATTTTACTTCTTTGCGTTCGTCTTGTCAGCGAAGTTTTGTGTATTTCGTCCTTTAGCTTTGTTCTGTTTTGAGACAAACATGGTCGTCGTCGATGCTTCTTTCGCGCTCTTTCGCTTTCGCGATTGGTATTCTTCTAGTAACTTAACCTTTATTAATTCTTCGGGGGTTGGCAATTTTTCGCGTGTTTCGATTGCTACTCTGAACGACTCGTAGTTTTCTACCACACTGTAGAGCAGTGCTGGAATTTACTTGCAACTTTCAGCCGAATTTCTTGACGCACGCCTACTGCTCTCTTACCGCTCGAGCCTTAGTAACGCATCGCCGAGCGCTCGTAACTAAGGAGTGCATCACTTAGTCTCAGGAACGTGCGTGTGACAAATGTAATAGCGCAATATCGATAATTATACTATAAATTTTTATAATTTTTAATATATATTTTTTATATATGTAATTAAGCAGCGCGCCGGCTTTTAATCAAAATATATTTTAATATATTTATATTTAGATTCATGCTTCAATATATGTATATCTCGAAAATAAATAACATATAACTTTACGTAAATTGATATATAATAGCGCGGTAAGAGTTTTGAATAAAACAATAAATATTATAAATTATTCTAACACATACATGTAATTAATAATGGAATAATTATTATTTTCATTATTAATATAAAATAAAATATTAAATAGAAAATTTTTATGAGAAGTTTTGCTACTAGAATATTGCGCTATTACATTTGTCACACGCACGTTCCTGAGATTAATAGCGTATTCGATTTGTCGACTCTATCTGACTCTGGGTCGAGTCGAGTCCGATCTCAAGTTTAATTTGAAACTCAATGACTCTAAACTATCATGGCGGAAAGTGATTTATGATTGGTTTCGTGATTCATAACCTCCATCAAAGAGTCTTTAACACTTATTCTTGATCATCATCATCATAGAAATATAAGTTTATATTATATAAAATAAAAAGAAGAATAAGTAGTAATAATGAAAATATGATAAATAATAATGTTAAAAACTCTTTGATGGAAGTTATGAATCATGAAACCAATCATAAACCGCTTTCCGCCATGATAGTTTAGTCATTGAGTTTCATATCGAACTTGAGATCTGACTCGACTCGACCCAGAGTCGGGTAGAGTCAACAAATCGAATACGCTATAAGTGACGCACTCCTTAGTTACGATCGCTCGGCGATGCGTTACTAAGGCGCGAGCGATACGAGGAGGAGCAGTAGGCGTGCGTCAAGAAATTCGGCCGAAAGTTGCAAGTAAATCCCAGCACTGCTGTAGAACTGATGAAGATTGCGACAAGTCCTTGATATATTTTTAATTTTAAATTTTCTAACTTGTCTACGATGTCTAAGAAATTGGCGAGATGCGTATGCATGTCATCTCCGTCGTTCATTTTTACGTGGATTAGGCTCTTTAATAACATCGCTTTTCGCGCTGGTCCTTGCGATTCTTGATTGCAATTTCTTTCATATTTCTTCTGAAGTTTTATATATTTTGACATGTTTTAACTTGGCTGGAGAGATGGGCAGAATTAAATCCGACATGGCTTTCGCATCGTTGTTCGTCCACAGCCAAATGGCTGCCTCATTTTCTGATGGTTTCGCTATTTTGCCCGAGACATAGCCCCAAGTATCGCCTTTTAACAAGGGAAGATCCTCTGTTCAACCATTTTCGATTCAAAACCTATGCAGAAATGTTGTGGGTGATGCCAATAACATATTCTGCAAGTTACAGCCCCAACCTTTGCGTTAAAAAAAAATGGTATAATAACTTTGTCGCCTATACAGTGATGGCAAAAAGTGCCGCAACAGTCAAATATCTTGGAAAATAATGACTATGGTAGAAAATATTAAATACAAAAGTTTTAGAAAATCAAATTGTCTCTCATGTGATTATATTGATATGACCTTCATGTGACCTTGAAGGATATCATGAAGGTCAACTTTATAATCTTGTTTTTTATTTATTGCACGCACTCTTGTTGGGACAAGGGGGCAGATTCACTGACTGAACGGAAGAATATGTGCTCCATAGACAATGCGGTCAAAACAAGAAATAAAACAAAGGATACAACATGAGCTAACAGATATTGCCACATAAACCGACTTGAATTACTAACAAAATAGAAACAGAATAAATTTAAATTATGAAAAAATAAGGTTGATTAAAGTTGTTGTACCTAACCAATTTTCCAATAGATTAAATATAAAACTTAAGCAACAGATTAAATAAAAATTAAGAAAGATTAAGAAAGAGTAAAGGAAAGCAAAGCATATCAAATATAGCCCAAGAAAAAGTAATTAAGAAAGAATAAAGAAATAAAAAATTATTAATAACATTATGTAAGAAAAGCAACTACGGAAAGGAAGTCACGGCTAAGTTCTCAGAAGCTGAGTAAGCAGCTGACGAGACAGAGTGACAAGCGGAGCACGAGACGTGCTCCGGCCAGGGTCTACACATTCCTCCCGACTTGACTAATTAATATATATATCGAGACGATTTGTATCAAAGACAGCAGAGCAGAGCTGAGAACAAACCATTAACCAGACGACATCGATAGCTCGTTCGCTCAAATATAGTATGTATCGCATCCCGAATTATAACCACGAATAAGTGTAAAAAACAAAATATTGTGAAAATAGCAAATTATACCAGAAGACCGTGAGTATCTTATTCAGAGCGTGGATCTTAATCCTTTAAGCGTGCAAGTCTCGAACAATCCCTTCCTTAGCGGCTAGGGGCACAATAGCCTGGACATTCTGATTTGGTATTTAAAGTGTAAAAATTTTTATATTATTATATTTATATTTTATATTATTTATATTATTATTATATTTATATTATTATTACATTATTATTAATATTATATTATTGATATTACAATATTAATACCTATTTAAAGAAAGTATAATAATATAATAACTAATAAGTATAATAATAAGTATAATAATATAATAAAGTATAATAATATAATAACTAGAGTTATTATATTATTATACTTTCTTTAAATAGGTATTAATATTGTAATATCAATAATATATTATAACATCACGTTGTTTTGACTCACTTCGGATCCTTTTTAATAATGACAAAAATAAAAATGCAAAAATAAGAGAATAATAAGATAATAAAAAATCATTGTGAGATAAAATATAGTCGGTGGAAAATATGAAAACACAACGCAATATAATTATAAATTATATTATAATGCGTTCTTATCTTATTATATTTACTACTGATTGTTTCGTCTCACGATAATTTTCTATGTATTTACGTTATTTTGATTTTTTGTTTTGTCATTATCAAGAAAAACCCGAAATGAGCAAAAACGTTTGATACTTTATAATATATTATTAATGCTTATACTTAAAAAAATATAACATGGTTTTAAATCTAGGTATGCAGTTAAGTTATAATTGGATTTTCTTTTCCCCATCATTTTTAACATTTGAATTGGACATTGTCGGACATTTTAAATTTATGCTTTATTTTAGGAGAATAATTATTTTTGCAATAATATGAAACATTTTAATATATATAATTTTTGTAAATGATCAACGTAAATATTGTTGCTCAATAGAAACCGCGAAAATATAGTGATCTCTTCTAAAAGATATTAAAGATATAAAAAGATAATAAAAAGAAAATGTAAGAAAATGTTTTTTTTTTAAATATTATATTAAATAATTATATACAATATGATATATTATACAATATAATATAACAATTATATACAATAATGTAATATTTATATAAAATAATTTTATAATATTAAAGAAAACAATTTTTTCACATTTCCATAGAATGTAGAAAAAACAAAGTATAGATAAATAGAGTAGATATAAAATAGATATCATTAAAAAAAAATCTCACAAATAGGCTAGCTGGAGGCTAAAAACGACGCTAATTCGAAACTAATTCTTTAATGGAATTTTATTGATTCATACGATCATTCGACATTAAAATAAGTTAAAGCTATTAAATAAAATGTCGGCCTTCGGAGATATTTACAAAAAATGTCACTTTTTATTGTTTTTGAAATATCTCGAAAACGACGCAAAATACGGAAAAAGTACAAGAGATCTTTTTTGTAGGAAGGAAAATTTGCCATCGAATAGGGGTATAAAAAAAGTTTTTGCGATGTCGAAAACGCAAAAAATAAGATAAAAACGGAATGGAAAAGTAGCAAAAATTTGGGAAAGAAAAATTTTTTTACATTTTTGCGTATAACTTTCTTTTTTATAATCTAAGCATAATCTAAGCAATTTTTTCGTTGCAAGTTGAAAAAAATAGACATTCTAACGAACAAAATGCGGGGTCGAAAAAATTTTTACGACCAATAGTAACCGAGATATCGTTCACGCAAGTTGAATAGTTTTAGTCGGTCTTTCAGTCCTTTGCTTTATTTTTATTTAATGTTATTTAAACTTTTTTTTTTACAATCATCAATAAAAACATGTATTTTTACATAAAAAAATATATATTTTTACATAAAAAAAATATAATTTAGAAATTAAATAAACATTGAAATTAAATTAAAAATTAATTTCTTAAAAAGTCTTCTTAAAAAAAAAATAAAAAATAAAATAAAATAAAATAAAATAAAAATAAAAATAAAAATAAAAAAAGAATAAATAAATAAAAATAAAATAGCAGAAGTGTTTGGCTAGCGTGGCGTTTCTTTTTTCTCAGTGCAAACTGTCTTGCACAAATTTTATTTCATAATTATAACAAAATTAGAAACTGCATTGTGATTCATCATTTTTCTTTATTTTTATTTTTATTATGAGTATTTACACAGCAAAAATAAATATCAATTTTATGATATAACATATAATTAAGTAAAAACAATTAATCAAAATATAATTCAGTAAAATATCCATTTAAAATGCAAAAGTTATTTATTTTTATTTATTTTTTTTTTATTTATGATAATGCTTCCCTTCTCGAGATACATTAGGCTCTGCTTTGCATAATTTCAATTTTGTCTACAATCGAAATCAGTATTCACAATATATATGTCATATTTTGTTTTTGCTTCCTTCTTCCAGCTTTGCTTGTTTGTCCGTCTCTTTCCTATTTTTATTGACTCTTAACATCCATTCAATGCCTCTGCCATCTTCTGCCATCAGAACTTCCTCACTGATATTCTCTGTTTTGGATTCTTTGCATTTTTTCGAGATGTGTTGCCACGATTCTTCCTTCTCTCCGCATAATCTGCATAACTTTCTGTCTTCCTCCTCCTAATATCTGTTTCCTTTCCATTCATTTCCACATCTAAATCTTGCTATGGTTTTGATCTTGATGCCCCTGCCTTTTTCTTTCAGGTACTTTGCCCTCTCTGTTGTTGCTCATCTTCTGTATTCCGTCGCAGACCTTGACTTCTCCAATTTCTTTTTCCTTTCTTCTAGTTTCCGTTCTCTATATTTGTTCGTTCACTCTTCTATAACGTTTACTCCCTGGTTGTCCTTTATTTCCATCGTCCACTGGTCGGATTCTTCTTCTTCATATAACCTCTGCATCCTTTTGCTCCATTGCGTTTTCATCCACTCCGTGCTGCCAATTTCCCTTCTGCATTCCTTCAAAATTTTATTTTACGTCACTCTCTTAATTTTTTCCTGGAATCTCAGCGCTCTATTTCCTGCCTCTATACTTATCTGGTCTATTTTTGTTTTCGCTCTGACTATATAGCCTGGTATGCATCTCCCCAATCCTAGGATCCATCTCATGTATCTTTCTTGTAACGCCTCTATTTCTTTCCACTCTTTCCAGCCTCATACCTCTATACCGTATAAAAAAATGCTTTTAATCATGTTGAACATCATGACCCTTTTATCAAAGTCTTCTCCAAACTTCCTTTCTCCTATCCCCCAAATTAGAGTCATGGCTGCTGCTGCTCTTTTCAGTACATCCTTTATATGTGCCTCGTCTGTAGATAATATTTATTGACTCCCCTTGGGGTTACAATCTCTTACAGTACTTACAAACTACCTTACTCTACGTACAACTATCTTAACCTAACCAACTACGCACACACACACATCGCAACCCTATCATGGGACCTCCGCTTCCGGTTCATATCACGCTTCCATTTCCAACATGCTTCCAATACATTCACGCCCTTCATTCACGCATCTCACATCACATCACACCTCTCTCCCTCACCTTCCCCCTTCCCCCTTCCCCTCCCCCTCCCTATCTCTCCTCCTCTTATTCCTATTCTCTACCTTTTACTTCTCCATTCATTCCTTTTTACTCTCATTATTCTCTCTCTCACCT
>JBCEZX010000019.1:576143-590618 GCA_039654345.1 Cataglyphis cursor
CAATTTTTGTTGAAAACGTTTTTCTCTAAAATGCTTAGTTTTTGAAAGAAAAGGGGTGTACGGGTGGTCTAGGACACTCTGTATAAGTGATGATTAAATCGATGAAATGTGACCTTTTATGCATATTTACTTTATATTTTATAATATTTATGATATTCCTCAATGCATACAAAATATTTCTTGTATCAAGAGCAACGTATTGTAGCAAGTGCACCAAGAGCAACTTATTATAACAGTATTAAATAAGTGCATCACATAAAACAACGTGAAATTTCTTCTATATCTTTTCCAGACAAAAATCCACCGGGCTTTTAAAATGTGATGGCTATTCTTCAAGATAATCTTTTAAAGCGTATTTGAAAAGCGTATTTGAAAAGATTATGGAATCGTGGAGAGAATAGTTTTATATGTGTTAAGGATTATAATTTGATGATATTATTTCTCAAATATAAATTGTGTGATATTATAATTTAACAATATTACGCGACTCTTTTTTCTATTTTCTCAAGATTGAGCATTTTTTTTTAATCATTATTTATAATTTCGCTTTCTTTCAATGTATAATTAACTTTTCCCTCATTTTCTTCAAGTTCTTCTATTTCATCTTCTATTTCATTGCTGCAAATTGTGCTTTTGATAATTGAGTCTCAATAATTCTTGTAGTATCAGTGTGCAAATGATATCCATTGAATTTTATATAATATCCTTTATAGTATCATGTAATTCGATTTCTTTATCATTTACTTGTGTTTATGAAATATTTGAAATTTGGAATGAAACATATTAAGAACATTTGCAGAATTTACATTTTGCTTAAAAAAAAGATACTTTTTCCGAAAATTAAAACTCTGACAATCTTACATTTAAATGAATCATTAAACTTATTGGTTACACTTTATATTAAAACTACACGCAATATTTTCAATTTATGTAAAGTCTTATAATTTTATTTATATTATTTTATTTACATCTTCCTTATATAATTATTTTATAAATAAGGAAACTTATTTCAAAACATTATCACGTTGCGGTACAACATGACTATTTTGCATTAGAATTGTACATAAATGAATAATATGTGATATAAAAATACAACACGACATATAAAACGCGATAGATTTATATCGTTGCATTTCGATGATTTTTTTACGTGTCACGTGCACTGCAATGCAGAAATATTTTGAAGTAATTTTCTATATTCAAAAAATTCAATGATGCAATCTTTCAATTAAGGAATGGAAAAACATGTTCAATCAAGCAAAATAATCAAGACTTTTATTACGAATACAAAAACATAGATTTACTTCCGACTGATCCCTACTTCCAATTGACCTGAAATTTTACATATAAGTTGTTTTTGATGTGAGAAAAAAGCGCACGTGATCCCAATTTTAGGAAATGAATTTTTTTTTAAGACAGCATTTATCGACTAAAATCGATTCTAGGATATATTTCCGTAAATCTTGCTTCTGATTAACCTATAATTTTACATATAAATTCTATTTAATGTGAGAAATAAATTGCGCGTGATTCCAATTTCGCGAAATAAAAAAAAATTTATATAAGATAACACTTATCAATACAAAGATTTGAGTTAAATCTCGCTTTACAAAAATTGTACCCATATGAAACCTCGCTTTGCGTAAAAAGTTGTAAACTCATGGCACCTCACTTTGCATAAAAAAGTATATGCGTGGAGGCAATATGTTCCACCCCCCTGTGGAAGAGCTCCACTATCAAAAAACTAGACATATTGAGTTCAATCTTCCTTTGCGCAGAAAGTCGCAAATACATGTGAAACGATATAATTATAGACTTAATTTTGTATCAGGGGCTGTAAAGAGTAGACCTTGCTTTGCGTAAAAAGTGAATTTGCAACTTTCCGCGCAAAGCAATGTCTACCCCATCGCCTGGTGCTGCAGATTTCTTACATTAGACAGAACTACTACATATATTATACAGGGTGTCTCAAAAATTTTGACACACCCGAAATATGAAGGTAGATTGGGCCAAACTGAGTCGAAAAGTCCTGTACCATTTTCCTCTATAACGCTTCAGAAAGAAGTTATTATTGAGTAAAGTCTGGCCAATTATCGCCGATTTTTAGTCAAGCGCACGTTGGTGAGCCACACGCCTTTTTTTTTTTTTTTTTTTAACGGAGGGGAAATGCCTTTACGCATACCCCGCCTCTTGGGTGATGAGGCGGGGTTATGTGGGACTCACCCCCAACTATGACTGCCGGGGGAATACCCACTAAAACCCCTCCGGGTGTCCGACCTTGCCCCTTGGGATGGGGGGAGCGTGGGCTTTGCCAGCGGCATAATCTTCCACGCTCCCCCCGGGGCATACACTACCTGTGGCGTCGACAGCGTAGAGATCCAGCTGTCACCGCCACGTTACCGGGGAATAACATTATTCCCCGGTCAGGTCGCTCCTTTTGTTTAATGCCGCGGGAGGGACACCACCTCTCCCGCGGCCTTCCGTCCTTCACCTCCTCCCCCCGTGAGGGGGAGGTGAGCCACACGCCTGATAGTGTGCGTGAGCGTTCAGCTGTTACAGCGGCGCACCACTACCAGGCGCGCGGCTCACTGACGTGTATAAGGCTAAAGATCGGCGCTGATTAACCAGACTTTAATAACTCAATAATAACTTCTTTCTTAAGCATTATAGAGGAAAATGGTACAGGACTTTTCGACTCAGTTTGGCCCAATCTACCTTCACACTTCGGGTGTGTCAAAATTTTTGGGATATTATATACCCTGTATATTATATGTATATGTTAATATATATATTGTTACGTCCGCGCGACGACGTCGAGTATAATCGAATCGCGCACGTCACAATTCGCACACACGCTCCGCGTCGTAAATAACAACACTTATTATAAATAACAGAAGGAACTTTAATATAAGAACAGAACACAGAATACAGAACACGGAACAGATAAACTCGTTTACAAAAGAAAACGGGATCAATCGCGGAAACGTCCGCACGGAATCGAATACGCCGCGAGACTAAGATGGCGGCACAAAACATCCAAATGTCAGTTGTTGTTTAATAACATCTCCCTTAGCGACGAGTTAGGGAATCATCTCCTGAAGACGGTACAGCACACCAGCACAGGCGACACGCAGGGACAGATCAAGAAGGCGGACGTAACAATATTATATAGAATCAATTTTAGGAGATAAATTCTATCATAAAAAAAAATTATTTCCCGAAGTTGGGATTATACGCACTTTATTCTTTACATTAAAAACAACTTAATATTTAAATAAGAAAAAATGACTAAGAGATGGAGTATGGAAAGGCTCTAAAGATAATATCACCTTGAAAAAAAAGGAGGCCAAGGGATAGAGGTATTTTTTTCGATGAAATGCCATCTCCTTTCAATACCCCTGATTGCTAGGTCATTTGGAATGTTGGTGAAAAGAGAAATCACATCTAATAAGACGAGTTTGATGAGCGAATTGATGGTGTTCCTTCAATATTTTAGAATTTAATTTGTTGACTAAATCGTAACTATTTAATACGTAGCTGTTGGATTTGGGATACTCTCAAAAATAATATTATGTAGGAAGGCGGCAAAGGAATGAAGAGGACTATTGATGGATGAAATGAGAGGGTAATTGTCCTTGTGGATTTTCGGCAGACCGTATGCTCGAGGAAGCACCCCGTCGCTAAGAAATAATGCTCGTGATTTACTTGCAGAAATGTAATCATGCTTCCTCCATTTGGTTATTAAAGTACGAAGATCATTAGTAATTCTCTTGACAGGGTCTCTATTAACAATCGAATAAGTGTTTTTGTCATTCAACAGTAACTCCATCTTATGTATGTACTCAGATTTGTCAAGGGCTATTGCTGTGTTGCCTTTATCCGCGCGTGTAATTAAAAAGTCCGGATGGTTTTTTAAGAAACTACTGGTAATTCTTGTCATTGTGCCAATACGGCGATCGATCTCAAAAGGGTTGGGGGAGAGGATAGAAATTTGCCAATAATATTAATGCCCGCGTTCCTAATGTTAGCCGCAACATCCGGGAGGAGATCTCTGATGTTTTTTTCAATGTTTGATAAGATCGAAGATAAGCAATCTTTTTTTGTCGGGAGAATAGGTAGACAAAATCTGTCTCCTAATTGTAATAAACATTGTATTTCACTAGGAATAGAAATATTAGACAAATTTATTAACCATTCTGGATTGGGAGAAAGGAGGGAAGAGGATTCGGGGAGGGTGAAGGATGTAAGTTCGAGGGAGACAGAGGAAAATGGTATGTCGCGGTGGGAGGGGGGGGAGAATGAGAGAGAAATTAATAGGTTTGGAAGGCGGGAGCGAATAATCAGAATGTGACCTTAATCTTATTTTTTTGAAGTTGTCATTATTCTCATTGGGAGGCACCGAGTAAAAATACTTGACAGGAGAAACCTGTGGCAAAGAAGATCTGGTTTTTTCTATCAATCAGTCTAATTTCTCTGTAATTCTTCTTCGCTCTTTTTGATGGAGAAAGCATAAGTACCGAGTTTGTTTTGCGTAAAATGAGTTTAAGAGATACCGGGATAAGACTGTACATGTGACGCTTGAGGCTAAATACTTTGTGATGTAAAAACTTCAAAAAACTATGCGCATCCTTGATTTCGTAACACGCTCTTCAAAAACTTAAGACTGAGATGACGATGTATAGCGCTCAATTTCCTGTTAAACAAGGTTAGTCTGTCACTCCTCCTCTCTAAGTGCATAGGCAATAAGCCGAGATCATAACATCTCCTTAAAAAGAAGAGCTGATACTTAGTTTTGATAATTGATTTGTGTAAATTCATCCATTCCTTGAGGGAAACGACCGCTGGATTGCCGAAGTTCGATCTTATGTACGCAAAAAAACTATTGTGGTGTGTACGCATTCTTCCGCCGGCGTGTGTAATAATAAGAAAAAATGACTAAGAGATGGAGTATGGGAAGGCTCTAAAGATAATATCACCTTGAAAAAAAAGGAGGCCAATTGGAGCCCAGACGCAGTAATTAGTGCGTGGAGAAATTAAATTTAAATTGAAAAAATTAATTAAAGATTACAATTCAATTACATTGCAAATTTAATGTTAACATACGTTTCGACCCTCTTCGGGTCCTCTTCAGTGGACGTAGCAAAAATTATAATAATAATGAAAATGAAATTCGCAATGGCAATTCAAGTCAACCGTCGCAACGCAAAACGAATATGGATGAATAACCCGGCGCTACAAAGTTATTACATTTACATAATACGCTAAGATATGTGTGCGAGGATGACAAACCGCAACATCTGTGTCAAAGGTAAGCGAATTCCGCACGTGAGAGAAGAAATCCTCAATGATTTTTGAAAACTGAAGCGTCCATGTGAGTGTATGTCGCATTTGGGATGGTGATCTCCCGGAATCGCACTCAAAAAATTAGAAAACCGAGAGTCCGATCGAGCGTAAGGTCTATCAAATGAATAAGAAGAAATTATGTCAAGAGCAAATAACATAAATACATGAAAGCAAAAGATGGAGATGTGGAATACTTACATAAGAGGATGAAACACTGGAATAAAATAAATTAAATCGAACAAATCACCGTCAAAAGAAATAAAAGACTGTTAAATAAACTATTGAATAATCAAGAGATAAAAACTGTTATAAAAAATTTCTTTTAAAATTTTAAGTGTACGGAAGGTTGTTGTATCGGCGAATCGATCCGATGGCAAATGAGACAAACACAAATTAAGAGAAAAGCAAGGAAAACAAAGAGACAAATATGGATGAAATAACGAGACAAAAACAACGGCAAGAGAGGAGCAAAAATTAGAGGGGAACAAGGAGAACAGGTATAAACTCGGGATTGTAAACAAGGGAAGAACAAGGCCTGACAAAGAGGGAGTATTAATGCGAGCATTTTTGTAAGATAGGAAAATAAGAGTCGTCAAGGAGAGTATCCTCCTGTAAATTGATGCCGTTTTTTTTTGTTGTTTGATGTGTAGCATTTCAGAAATGCATCTTTTTGCATAGGAGGGTTCTTCGTCCAAAATGTTGTTCCAATCAAATTCATGTCCCGAAAGCCGGTGGTCAGTAATGACTGAGTGGGAAATTGTCGTTCTGTTGATATTAGAACGATGCTCTTTTATTCGCGTAGATAATTGTCTACCCGTTTGTCCTACATATAAAGCATTGCAATTTTGGCAGTAAATTTTGTAGACCACATTGCAATGATTCTCCGAAGGAAGAGGATCTTTGTGTGTTTTGATATATCTGTTAAGCTTGTTGGGACAAACATAGGCCATGGATTTATTGATCCCTCTAATTAATGGGGACAATTTTTCCGTGACGCCTCTTATAAAAAGAATAGTGAAATATGAGAGAGGAAGGAGGGGGGCCGAGGGAGGAAAAGGAGAGAGTGTTGTAATCTTTAATTAATTTTTTCAATTTAAATTTAATTTCTCCACGCACTAATTACCACGTCTGGGCTCCAATTGGCCTCCTTTCTTTTCAAGGTGATATTAATATTTAAAATTTCAGATCGATCGGAAGCAGGAGTCATTCAGGAAGTATCCATCCAATTATTCTGTATACCGTCTCACAGATTTATACTAAAACGGTGTTGATAATTTCGAATTTGATGATATTTGTGTGGATTATCATTACTCCAAATATGGGAACTACGTATTAAATGAAGATTCGCGTGTAAAACAGGATTCATCCGTAAATAAAATTGTTCGAATAAAATCCGGTTCTTGCGTCAATAATGTACAAAAATTAAATCTGTGATAATAAATTGTGAACTTTTGTAAAATAATAATCATGTTTTGTTATCTTTGAAGATGTGTTGTACTGAGTTCTTAGAAATATGTAATTTTTGACTCATTTTACGAATATTTGTAGATGAATCTTCTTCATTGACAAAACTGATGCTTTATTTTCATTCGTTCGAGCATATGTTTCACGTCTGGCATCAATATTTTTGCGTATAAATAATATAGATCCTGTTTGTCGTACTCGATTTATCACCTGCGAAATTATGTTTTTAGTTGGAGCTTTATACTCTAGAAAACGTATTGCGTACTCTTGCGCCGCATCAGTTTCATTTTCATCGCATTCACCAAAAATTATTAGCATATCACAATATTTATATATTTGTTAGGAATATACTTCATTTTAATTTAAAAAAAAAAGTATTAATTCCTAGGTTAAGGAGAAATGTAATTTTTTTAAATTACTATTAATAAGAGAAAGTAAAAAAAGCTAAGGAAGTTAAAAAAACTATTTTGTTAATGTGTAAAATATTTATTTTCTTTTTTAGTTTGCTTTGGAAATGCGGTGAAAATACGACTGTTGCCGCGCAAGTACACAATAATAATACTCATCTTAAAACATAACAAAATGCATGCTTATTATTTTACAAAAGTTCACAATTTATTACCACAAGATTATTTACGCAGAATTAATTTTTGGATAATTATTTACATTAACGGACACTTCGCCAATGACCTTGACCTTGACATATGTTGTCAAGGTACATGATTCTGAGTAACTTTTCCTTATAACTTAATAAGCGATCTCTTATAGTTTTTGAGATATTTAATGTTAAAGATTGATTTGAAACAAAAATGGGTAAAATCCTATTTAGGGGAAGCGGTCCCAATGATCTTGACTTTGACATATGTTGTTAAGATCATGATCCTGAGTAAGGTTTTAGCCATCGCTCATTGTTTATTAAAAAGTTATGGTAATTTCAGAGTCACGGCTCCACCTGCAAATGGGCTGCAAATTTTTTTGATAATTTTTATACTTAGAGAATAATGTAAATAACAATTTTTAATCAGGGGAGATTAAAAAAAAAGTTATTAGCAAAAAAAGTTTGAAATATACCAAAGCACATGCATGGACAGGAAGCACGCACGCGCGTGCGCACACACATACACACACGGGAGGGTGCAAGCGGGGGCTTTTAGCCCCCCTTCTGCATCCACCCCACCGGTAGGCAAGGTGGACCTCGCTTTACAACTTACAAAGTACATGCTACATTGTAAAGCAAGGTCCACCCTGCCTAGCTGCGGGGGGAAGGGGGCTGAAGACCCCCCTTGCACTCCCCCCCGTGTGTGTGTGTGTGTGTGTGTGTGTGTGTGTGTGTGTGTGTGTGTGTGTGTGTGTGTGCGCGCGCGCGCGCGCGCGTGCTTCCTGTCCATACATGTACTTGTTCTTTTCGTATAATTTGATTGTTAATAACTTTTTAATAAAAAACGAGCGACGGCTAAAACTTCCTGGTAGTTACTCAGAATCATGACAACATATGTCAAGGTCAAGGTCATTGAGGCTGCCTCCCCTAATCAGGAGTTTTATTTTTGTTTCAAATCAAATTTTAACATTAAATATCTATAAGAGACCGCCGTTTAAGTTATAAGAAAAAGTTATTCAAAATCATGTATTTGACAACATATATCAAGGTCAAGGTTATCAGCGAGGTGTCCGATAATATAAATAATTACCAATTTTTGTATATGGTTATTGGCACAAGAATAATATACAAAAATTAATTCTGGGTTTTAGTCAAACTTAATTTTTAACTAACTTAATTTACGGATGAATTTTGCATTTCATATAAAAGTTCAGTCAATATGTATGATTTTTCACATCTGAAGCAAAGAGAATCCACATGAATACCATATTTAAAATTATCAATACCGTTTTAGTACAAATCTGTGCCGATATGCGGAATAATTTAATGATAAATAAATGTTATAAATTATGGATATCTCTGGTTTGTTTATTATCTGTATGTATTTATTATAGCTTATGTAACAAATGATGTAATATCTTCAATATTAAATTACAGATTGGATTGTTTGAAATGTCTATAAGATTTAATGCTAACATTTATAACAACTTTTTGGATAACGTTGTACCAGAATTGTTTCTTTTTCTGCGATTTTCTGCAAAACATAGCAGAAACAAAGAAATCTCTGAAGAATTCTTTAGAGATGACGTCTCTTATATTTGACATCAGATTATTTTTTATGGGGTTATATAAAAAAACACATTTACAAACGATAAATTAATATTCGTAAGGAATTGGAAAAAAAGTTATTGAAGCAATCGCTATAACAATGCCAAAAATGATCATCAATGCAACAAACAGTTTATTACAATAATGGTTATTTTGAATATTTATTGTAATTTAGTTGATTTATTTTACAATTAAAATTTGTTAAATATAATTGATTTTTAATTACCTATTTAATTATTTTCTAAAACGGTTACAATTTGTTTTTTATTACAAAGATTTTAAAATATTGCAAAATACAAAATAAATAAATGTCAAAGCTAATTCTATTACAATTTATTTGTCTCGCATAGGATATAAAAGTAGACACCTTTATGGCAATATTGATCGATTACTTTAATAGCTGAAGTTGAAACATGTCGCAAATTTTTACTCGAATAATTTTTTAGATGTCTTTTCTCGCATTCATTATTCGCAAAAAGAATGTAGTAATGCAATACATAGAGAAGCGGGAAAACTTAATGACAATGCTATTATAAATTTATATGATAATCATGAAAAGGGCGCCCCATTCATAGAGCATTTTTTCCACTTGTTATTTCGCCGTGTTTGAGCGCACGAAATTTCAGTCCTCTCATTCGTAAAATATCGCTTTCCGTTTAAAAATAATAATAACCTTGATATTTATGTATTAGAATTTTCGTCTTGAAATGTTTTGCCAAAGAAAGGAATCTGCCATTAAGAGGAATTCCGATAGTTTTACGACATTTTGTATATTATAAGATATTCAAAAGTCTCCTCACTATATGTTAATAAGCATATTGAGATCATTGGGAAACGATTTTTTGTCAGTCAAAATTTCGAAGGGAAGGTCATCACTTCTTTATAGTTTCATTTTTTTATCATTGTACAAGATAGCCTATTTTAAATAATGCATTTATAGTTTTTGAAAACCAAAAATACCGAGACATCTCAATACAATGAAATTTTGAAATAGCACATAACATCTCTTCCATATATAGGAAGGCCAAAAATTGAATAGTTTAATTGAATTAGTTTTTTCATTGCAAGAAATCGAATTATATAGAGTAATTATACAGGTTCCGGTAATTTTTGACACATTCGAAGTATGTAAGTAGATTGGATCAAACTGAAAAGAAAAGTCTTGTACTATTTTTTTCTATAACGCTTAATAAAGGTGTTATTATGAAATAAAATCTATTATGGAGCCAATCATCATCGATCTTTAGCCGGATGCACGTCGATGAACTGCGCGCTTAGTAGTGTGCGAGAGTGCTCCGCCTATAAACTTAATAAATCGACCGAGTGTTGAGGAGTGGGAATAAAGGTACACATAAAAAAGGATAAACTCTTTTTTTGTGCCCTTTGCGTTTTCTCTCGCTCGCGTATAACATAGCGAAAGAAAGCGCTATGCTACGTGTGAGCGAGAGAAAACGCAAGGGACAAAAAAAAAGTTTATCCTCTTCTACGTGATCTTTACTCGCACTTCTTAAATAAAGGCAAACGCTTGGTCTAGGTCTAGGATATCTATGGCTCCGCCGTTATGGCAGCGCACTTATCAGGCGCACGGCTCACTAACATGTGTCCGGCTAAAAGTCGGCGCACATTGGCCAGACTTTACTCAATAATAACTTAATGAACATTATAAAAAAAAATAGTACAGGACTTTTCTTTTCAGTTTGACTCAATCTACCTACCTTCACATTTCAGCTATGTCAAAAATTATCGGACACCCTATGTATAAACAAATTAAGATGATTCTATTTAAAAACACTAAGTTAATTTTTACATGACTTTAGCATCTATATCCTAAGTAAAACCAATATCCTTATCATTTCCTCCTTCAAATCAAACAATTTTTGTCTAAAACAATTTTTTTTTCTAAAATCCTTTGATTTTTAGATATTTAATTATATTAAATAAAATGAAATATCTTGTATATTCAAGATGTTCATTTGAAAAGTTTTCTTTATTTTGTGCTCAACTAATTTGTGAGAAAAATATCAAAAGAGATTAATTTTGTTTTCGTGGGGAATGTATAAGTATGATATGCAATGGAATTATTTTATCCTTTTCATCAGAGTAAATACTCCTTGAGAACCCTTAAATCGCAATAAAAGACAAATAGCACATTATTGTAAAGGTTTTTTGATTCTTTTTACAACCATGATAATATTATATTCATTGCTTTTTTGATATATATTTGTCATACTTAATTATACCAATAACATATACATATCCGTGATAAATATTAATATCAAATTATTGTCTGTATAATCATTGTAAAGTGAATGCATGGCGGCGGATTTTTAAAATAAAAATTAGGTTTGAGTTTAGTTGGTTTATTGGAAAGCCAGAGTGCAGGGAGACGGACAGAGCCGCATACGCATTTACATAAATACTTAAATATACAATTCATGTTTTTCTTTTTAATTGGATAGGTTTAGATTTTCGCATTTAATACTTGTTCTTATTGAATAATTTAACTTTTCAACAAACAACGAACGACACTAAAATTTCTTAGATGTTACAAAGTCATGATCTTGATAACATATATCAAGGTTATTGACTTTTCAAGGGATTGACCTAATGTGAATATTTACTCAGATAGTTTTTGTAAGCAACTACTACGTTCATAATAGAATTGAAATAGGTTTGAACTATTTATTTTGATATATATATTTGCTATCTCTTTTAGTTTAAAAGATAAAAGAGTTATTTTCGGTGGGACATATTTGTTGGTCCTATATACATATATGTGTATGCATATACAAAGTGATACATAAAGACTGCCCACTAAGTACTTAACTTTATTTTTTATCAAAAACTGAGTCGAAAAGTTTTGAATCATTTTTTCTATAACACTTAATAAAGGAGTTATTATTGAGCAAAGTCGATGCCAATTAACGCCGACATTTAGCATATCAGTGAGCCAGACGCCTGTGTGAACGCTCTGCTATTACGGCGACGCGGTAGAACTATGCCTTCGCGCACGTTGCTAGAGGCTGCAATATTTTTACGCATAATCAAAGAAATAATTTTTTTTGTACTAAAAATCATATTCCTCCTGTCTCTTAATAAATCTTACAGAAAATTTTGATAACGGACAGAATTGCAAAGATGTAAGCATTCTCAACATAGAGAAGAAAATATTGACAAATACAAGGAAGAGTTCTTCTCTGTGTTTTACAAAAATTATTTTTTAAACAATCTGCTTTTTTAGCAAAATCTTTACATCTGAATCTTAAGACGAATCACTTATTGAATTTTGCTACGAATGGTTTTGTCCAGTTTCTCAAAAGTATAAGTTTCTTAAGAAGAATTTCTTACAACAATTACATATTTAAACAATTTTATGCTTAAAAAAAAAACGTAAAGCATGTTATACGTAAGAATATTGCATGTTAGCTAATTCTAGGATCGTGCCCAACTTTTCAACTCATTTTTTGGTAAGGAATAACAAATGTACCTAATGGGCGGTCTTTACATATCACTCTATAATATAGCAACAATTTAAATAAAAATAAAATATTTAACGTGTTTTATAATTTTTGTATTATGATTATTACATATATTATTATTTACATATATGATTATTATGTATAGTAATAATGTTTATATTTTTAACTTATTTTTACATTTAATAAGAAATTAATTATTAATAATTGTTTATATTTTTAATTAGGGCTTTGGAATTAGCACTAAGACATAAAAGGCAACTTGAAGAGGTTTTAAATGCAAGAGAAAAATATTTACGCACTATTAACAAAAATGAAACAAATCAAAGTTTTCTTACACATGTAGAAAATATTTCAATGCCACAATTGACGAATAAAGCAAGTAATTTTATTAAAATATCTATTACTTTTAATGATTTTATGTTATTAAAGAATATCTTTATTTCAGGAAAATGAAAAGAAGATTTATGCTAAAAATGATGTTGAACAAATCGATGTTGAATAAATTACACTATTAAATTACAAAATGCAATTTTAAGAATATAATTCAAATTTTAAAAAAATAATTATTTTAGAATATTTTATTTGTAGATAACATTGATCATGTACAACGTATTTTACAACTTAATTAATGCACAAATTTTATTAGAATATATTTCAGGAATTATTTTAATTTAAAAAAGTTTTATCTCAGCTATATATAATTCATAGATTAATTACGTTCTCTGTTTTAGTTATAAGCTCTTTATTGCTTTAGAATAAGCTATTATAGATATAATATAGATTTATATATAAAATGTCTCACAACTTCTGTACAATACTTTAGCGTGTTCTAAAAATAAAAATAAAATAAAAAATTCTAATACAAAAATTTTGAAGCTGAATAGTTCTTGAGTTATAAACGATCAAAGTTTACCAATAATATCACGTAAAACACGTGCGTTCAGGCCCGTAACTGCATTTACATGCGCACCGATCTGTCATCTGTTTTTGATTTTTTCAAATCAATTGATATTGTTTTTTATTGCAGAGTTGATTTTATTTTGTCGTTTTCTATGTATATGCCTACATCGTACATAATGGCGATAGGCTAATATTAACAAGTTATAAATCTTATACAGAAAACATTTTATTCCTGAATAATTTAATTAAACATTTAAATAATTAAATAATTATTAATTATTAATAATAAATATATTAATAATAATACAATTATTAATAAGATTAACAAAATTATATTATCCTATTAATACAAATATTAATAAAAATAATTATAAGTATTATTACTATTATTATACACATAGAACATAGAAAACGATAACATTAGTAAACATGCAGTAAAAATCGATATCATCTGAAAAAATCAATAAGATGATATCGATACGCCTATCGGTACGTGTAAATGTAGTTATGTAAGATGTCCGGTAAAGATTGTGTCAACGTTCATGAGTACAGACATAGTAAACTGAATAGAAAAATTCTTTACTACTTTGCAATTATCAATAATTATTAAAATATTAATTAAAAAGGATTGACGCATGAGTACGCGTTTCGTGCGACTAAATCATGGGACGTACGTTCTAGGCGTGCCAGCGGCGAGCTTCGCTGTGTCGCAACGAAAAGTTTGGCCTCGTGCGTACTCTTCTCATAGCGGTATATATATACACAGGATATCTGACAAGTAAGGTAATTGCAATATATCAAAACTGATATAAACTTGATTTATTTGATTAATTTACTCATTAAAAGCCTATATTTGTTAGTAGTGCGCCGCTGCAACAGCTGACAATAAACGCTCACGCAACTTACCAAGCACATAGCTCACCGACGTGTGTCTGGCTAAAGGTCGGCGATGATTTAATTTTACTCAATAATTTTAATGCGACGCGGGCACGTCAAGTTTTTATACCTTGCTTTGATATAAGTTTGTCTTATGCGATTTAGAATTTATGAGAAATTTTCTTTCAATAATTATATCCCAAAGCC
>JBCEZX010000019.1:932486-957673 GCA_039654345.1 Cataglyphis cursor
TATATATACAGGATGGTATATTCGGGTGGTCTGTTTTAAATTTTTCACCCTGTATATATATGCTCCCACACATTTTTGGAGATAGGAGAAAATGTTTGAAATAAAAGTTGTATGGTATCGAGGAGGAAATCTTGTGGAGGTAAACATTTTTTTTTAGGTGGAGGAGCTTAAGAGATTTGAAGGTTATCTTCATTTCTTTTAATGACCACTTTAATCTTTTAATGGAATCACTCTAATTTTTTTTATACAAATCGATTCCTCGCAAAATTTAGCACAAATAGTTATAAGGGTAAGATGGCCAAAAAGTGAATAGTTTACGAAATATATTTCGTACTTTATTTTGATATTAATTTTACATAAACTATAAAATATTTTGTAAAATATTCATGTTTCAAAATGAACTTATCATTAATTCTATGGACAAAATAATTAGAAGAATCAATTAATAAAGCACTCATGTCCTCTCTGGTGTTATCGCTTATACGGATCGTAGAATGTAAATAAAGATTCAATCACCTTGTACATTTCAATCGTTATCCTCTGATAATGTATGCATAAGAAAAATAAGTAAAATACATCATTTCATTTAAAAAAAAAATAAAGATAAAAAATGAAAACAAGGTACGAAATATTTCGTAAACTATTCACTTCTTGGCCATTTTATAACTTTTTGTGCCAAATATTGCGAGGAATCGATTTGTATAAAATAATTGGAGTAGTTCCATTAAAAAAAAAAATGAAGATGAGCTTTAAATCTTTTAAGGACCTCCTCTTAAAAAAAAAATGTTCACCTCCATAAGATTTTCTCCTCGATACCATACAACTTTTATTTCAAACATTTTCTCTTATCTCCAAAATTGTAGGAGTTATTCGGGTAGTCTGTTTTAGATGTATGTGTGTCTGTGTGTGTCGCATCGGAAGTGTGAAGGTAGATTAGATCAAATTGAAAAGAAAAGTCATGTACCATCTTACAATTTTCTCAATAATTATTGAAATATTAATTAAAACGATTGAACATACGTAGCGTGATTTTCATCGCGAGTGTTAACACAATCTTTATCAGATATTCTGTATATATATACATATACATATAGACATACATAAACATATATAGACATAAATATATAAAATATTATAATATCAAAACTTTATACATTTAAATATTTACGACAAACTATAATTAAAAATTCTGTATATACATACGTTTCAACTGAGCAATTAAAATGCATTAAAAAAAAAGTGCTAAAAATTTGACGGTAAAAGATTTTGTTTGTAAAAGAAATGTCTACATTTATCAAATAAGACTACATAATTTTGATTCTATAAATTAATTTTAAAATTTATTTTATTTTTTATTTTATTATGAAATTTATTTTATTGTAAAATTTATTTTATTTTTTATTTTTATTTGGAAATCGATCCCGACAAGATCATCTGAATCTTTAAGAGACTTTCAGATTTGAGCGAGAAGCGGTTGTAATCCGAAGATCCGCTGTAGGACAAAAAGAAGCTTGAAAATACTCACGTGATCTTTAGTTCGAACAATCGTTTATTAAAACACAATGGGAGCGAGCGACGACACGTATTCCGATTCGAAAAAATCTTCAAACTGTCCTTTCTCCGCGTCTCGGAAATCTTGAAGAACTTTGTGCTAGAACCTCGCGAGAACGAAATCTTGCGCGAACAAACTGGTCTCGAGTTTCGTCGACCAGCTTGAATCGTCGTCGAAGACAGACTAAATCGAACGACCGTTAAAACTCGCGATCGAATGATTTCCATAATAGGAGTTCTTCGCAAAACGTTCAAAAAACCACGTGTTTATTGTCAGTTTTTCATCACGAGAACAATCGCGAGCGCGCACCGATCGGATGAACGCGACGCTGTTTATCCTCGCTCATGTTTTGATTTCGGCTGTTATCGTTTATATTTCGTCGGTTAAATTTATCGATTAAATTTACCATTTAATTTTAAACAATTTTGTACATAATCAATTTTGTCATACCGTATATAAAGATATTAGGATAGCATTCTAAAAAAGAAATTATATATCTTATTAGCAAAAGTCATTAATAAAACTCAATTTTTCACTAAACTAGTTATTAAATGTTTTTGAAAAATAATGAATAGAATCAATTGATATAATGATTTTTTTTTTATCATGATATTGTATCAGTGATGTAGAAGATTAGATATTTCTTATAATGCATACACAATTGCACAATTTACACAATTGCGTAATTTTTTTTATCAAGATTAATGCATTTTATTCTTTTATGAAAATATTAATATTAAATCTCTTTCTATGTTATCTCTAGATCTCTAGAATGATATATATGATAATCAAATTATATAATTATTTATTAATTAGACGTTTTGATACGAATATTGGATCATTTTGTTAACAATGAGGATATTAATGATATGTAAAGTTTTAAAACACGAAAGTTAGAGATATAAACAAACATACATAATATTATGGAGACAAATTTTTTTTCACTATACTCAATTATCGGACGTACCTTTATTATCGAATCGACCTCGTATTTAGAGAGAATAACTTTAAAGTCAAAACTATATACTTACTCATCTGATTTCCAGGAAATAACCATCCGTGGCTCACATAGAGATAGAGAATCAGTCATAATTATTATTTTGCAGTGTATACCGAGTCTTCTTGCAACAGCGTGATAAATGAATGTTAGTAAATATACCCGCAAACAGCGAAAAATCTTCGTAAATATATTAAGAAAATATAAATTATATAAATTATAAATATAAATTATAAATATTATAAATTATATAAATAATATATATATATGTAAATATTATAAATAATATAAATTAAAAAATATAAATTATATTAGGAAAATATTATACTAAACATTTCTTTAAAATAGCAGAAGCATAGCCATATTCGTGCATATTGCACAACAAAGTATAAATACTTATCCTAGATAGCATACATTATTTATAATACATGTACAAAATATTTATAATAATTGTTTGAATATTTTAAAATATTTATTAAATATTTTTATAAATATTTTTGTAATCTTATATTTAATAGATCACATTTATCATAAATATTATAAAAATATTTATAAAAATATTGAGAAATATTTACAAAATATTTCTATAAATATTTGTTTTTTACTTACTATAAATATATAATATATTTAATCTATTTTTTTATAATATATCAAATAAAGTTTTTTATGATTCTTTTTTTAATGTATATGTATAAAATATTTATAAATATTTATTATAAATATTATGTGCTGTCTAGAATGGGTATAATTTAATGTACAATAACTTACGATATCATTAGGTCTGGGTCTGCTATAGTAATTGATTTCTTGTAATACATGAGAAAAAAGATAATGGCTTTCTAATTCAGAAAATACAAATTTTTCGAGCGTATCCATAATTTGTTTGCTTTCCATTTCATTCCAATAATTAGGTTTGGTATCGTTGTCACTCCAAATTGAAAAATCCTCGGAAGACTTCTCGAAGATAGAATGCTCATGATGGGACATTATTAGACGATGTAATACCTCGTATACAATTTTATCTATCCATATATTTATAAACGTGTAAGATACGTATGGATAAAAGTATTGTATCACAATCATTAGTAGCTCTTCTAAAAACTGTTTTTTCTTTGGCTTCTTGACATATTTTTCTACCTTACATTTTAAACGATATTGTCTTAAATATCGATGAAGTAATTTATAATTAAAAATATGTGTAAAATCAAACTTCCTAAAAAAATTATCTTTTTATTACAATGATTACATTAATTTATAATGTTAATAATAATTTCTTAAATACCAAATTGTTGTATTGAAAGTAAGACTCTTTCTTAATATTTCATCCATAACAAAATGAAAAATTAGATCACTCTTGGATATAAAATGGAGTAATGAAAACAATTCTTCTTTTCTAGCTTTCCGGAAATTATCGTTGGACAACATGGATATATAATAAATCAGTTTTCTGATACACATTAGACTTTTCTTTATTTGATCTTTAAAATCAAATTGATCAAAAATTTGTTTTCGCTCGTCTCGGTTATACCAGTAAATTTGATTCGCAGTAAAACATCTAAAATTAACATACAGAAAATTCTTTAATTCTGAAAAATCCGTTATTTAAATAACATCATAATATTACAAATAAGTTTTGTAATATACTTTCAATTAGAACAATATACTTTCGAACAAATATTTTAATTACATACATATTAAAATTTCGAACAAATTAACGAGATTGTATTAAACATTGATTTTTGTATTTAATAAACAATTTTATAGATATTATTACATGTATATATGTATATACAAAAATATAGAGTGTTCTATTAAAAATAGTCACTCTCTTTTATTTTTTAATTTTAATTCAAGAATTAACGCGAATAGTAAATCAATTTAATCTGCATTCTATCTTTTTTTTATTAAAATTAATTAAATTTTCATAGCCACAAATTAATTCAGTAATCAATGTTTGTATCACCTTTTTAAAGGTCCTCCCCTGAAACCCTACTTTTCTATCAACAAAAGATAAACTTTTAATTCTATTCATCCTCTTTACACGTGATATACCTTATATTTGATATACTTTTATTTATTTATTTTTATCTTAATAAGATATATATAATTGTAATTACCAGTCAAAAGTTAATATTATAATCTCAACATTCTCGTGTTGTTCTGATTTACGATTTCAATAATATAACTAACATTTAATGGAAATAACAAATACATATCACATTAGGCACTTAATAATCAATTCACATTAGGCATTTAATCAATTTATTATCTAATATATATTTAAAATCTAATATATAATTAAATTAAAATTACTTAATATATAATTAAAATGAAATGCATATAAATTAAAAGAATATTTAGTTACATTAATTTATAAATAAACTCGAGTTTATCAATTAAATTAAATCTACTTATTAATTACTCTCACTTCTCACTCAAAAAAATCGCACTTTGAGTCCTCTTTTGCATAAAAGACATTAGACTTTCTTATCTAAAAAAGGATCATCGAACAAAGAGAGCGACTCGAACGATCGTTTATCTGTTTTTTGAGTTTTAAAATTAATATTACAAAGTTTATGAACAAAGAAATACCTCTGATAAAATTTTCTTTCCCAAAACTTCTTGTCCAGTAGAGTCCGATGAAATCTTTTACACGTGGAAGTAAAGCTCACGACGTCTTCAATGCTAATGCTCCCATATCTCAAAATGATAGCAATTACTTCGTCAGGCAAACACTTTATCGTAGTCATTATGGAAAGAATTCAATAAAACACAGAAAAATTTAAAATTCAAGAATATTTTTAATTATTATTTAACGAATTATTATTAATATTTATTTTAAATCACTAATTTCTTTTTTTTTATATAAATATATACGAATGTTAACGCACGAGGTTACCAATGCGACTGGACGCTAGGCTTCATATTGTAGGCGTATTTATTGTTAAAGTTACACAAAAGCGTTCAACTTACCAATCAGAGCCAAAAGACAAAAATTTTTTACCTGACTGACCAATGGAAACAAAAGAAGAAAGCCTGGGAAGAAAAGTTTTTGTTCTTTAGATTTATTGGCCTTTATGTTTATTCCAACGTTATGTTTATTTAAATTTATTAAATTATTGAATTGCTTATCACTTCAAAATAGATATCGGAGATAAATATTAAAGATTATTAATCGCGCTCGATATAGCGTCGTGTATTATTCAGATAGATCTTTTTGCCTTTCGCCTTTGAAAGAGGATTTTACAAAAACTTTACAATATCTATTTTGCTATATATATATATATATATATATTTATTTCACTTATATTTTTTTTGTTACGAAAACAATAATTTTATTTACGAAACATTATTTTGTTAAATAAAAATTTAATAGTTTCGTTGCATTAACTTATTCGGTCGTTATGCGACGCGTTATTCACTAAACTCTAGAGTTCCTAGAAGTACCAAATTTCACGTATGTCATCTAATTTTTGATTGATTTAATACAAAATGGCGGCACCAATCAGTAACTTTAAAAAGTCAGCCAATAATTTATAAATAATAATTACTTTTGCATCAAACAATATGATTGAATGCAACAAAATTTTTTAATTTTTATTTAACAAAATAATGTTTTGTATAAAATTATGTTTTTGTAACAAAACAAATATAAATTAAATAAATCTAAAAAAAATTATATATATATATTTTATATTTCCTCTGTGTAATCTCGACCTTCAATTCCTACAACAATACATCTCTCCATCTGTTTTCCATTTGTTTTTAGTTTCCCTATTCTTCTCTATTCCTCCAAAATATTCCTTTAGCTTATTATTATCTTCTCTCTCTTTCTCTCTCTCTCTTGGCCGTGTGGGACAATATGTCTCATTGTCAGGCCCAATGCCACTCACAAGAAGAAGAAGAAGAAGTTCTCTCTCTTTTTCTCTTTCTTTCTCTCTAATTTTTTTTTTAGATTTAATTGCTTTTATGCTTGCTTTTATTCTCAAAAGTTGTCTTTTTGTTTCTTCCCTGATAATATAACTTACATATTTAAACCCAAGCCTAATGTCGATTTTATAAATTTATTCTGAAAATTTTCCATCATCTTACATTTCATTATCTTCCATCCTCAGAGATCTCTGCTTCATTTATGAAGATACTCTTTATTAAATGATCAAACATTCATATCCTTCTTCTAAAATTTTCGACAAATTTTCCTTGTCCATACTTGTTTCATACACGAGCTTAAAGGACAGAGCGTTATTAAAAAAAAAAAAAAAAAAAAAAATATTTAGTCAGGTAGACGGAAAACTCTCTCTTTTCGTGCCACCAATATACGTACACAGCCGATTCGAGCATTGGCCGAATCGTTACGCGAAGCATTATGTTTACAGAGTTGGCGCATTCGTAATGGTTAAAACACACACACACACCCGGTGTATTGTTTATTACCTTTGTTTGTCAGCGAGCAAAGCCGAGCCGTGCTTGCATTGTGTATTGGAGGCTCTAACGGTCTCGCGCTTTAAGCCAGCGTAGGACCGGCTGCATAAGCGGCAGTCGTGCTACCTGCGGATAATCGGCTAAATCCGATCGTATCCCTTGTACAGTTACACGTGTTCGTGTTGAAAGCGCACATTGAATCCCGCTACGACCTTCCCTATCTCGTAGTTTTCCTTTTTTTTCTTTTTTTTTTCTTTTACGATGCTGAGGAAGATAGGAAGTCTAATACAAGTAAAAGGTAATTCTTGAAAAGAGAATAAAAATTCATCAAAATCAAGTCGCTATTAGATTAATCAATAGATTCATCATTCAAATTATAATATTATTATTGTATATATGTATTAAAGATTAAAAATAATATATACATACATTTCTTTTAAATAAAAATATACAATATAAAATATACATATATCTCTTTTTCAAATAAATAAATATATAATTTATATTAATATATTAATTATATATATTATTTCTATCAGTAAATATAAAATTTATATACAAGTTTTTCACGTAATATTTTTTGCAAAATGTTTTTGTCCATAATATTTTTAAATATTTTCATAAATATGCATGTATCCTGCATTTATTAAAAAAAAAAAAAAAAAAAAATTAAATACGTCCTCGCGACGACATGACAAGAAGAAGGGTAATGTTCGACGCTTTCTCCGCGTCTTAATAACCGCAAGGTTGATTCCCGACGCTCGTCCCAAGATTTTGGAAGGGTTGACAAGTTAATAAGCGCGATCGCGTCTCAAGGACACGTGACTTTCGTCTTTTTTCCTCGGCCGGTCGGCTTTTCCATCGTGGATGGAAGGCCGACCGCACTTTGCCTCAGCCCGCAATGTAAGATGAGAAAGCGAAAAGGAGAGGAGTCCCTTCAAGGCGATGCGCTCGCTCGTCCCTCGAGCCGCGTTGCTCCCGTAAAGCCGAATTGTATGACGAAGAAGAAGAAAAAAAAAAATAAAATGAAGAAAAGAAATTCGTAAAGTCGTCGCCGACGAAAAAAAAAAAAAAAAAAAAAAAAAAAGCAGGGCATTTCGTTATAATTACCTCGAGGCCTACTTCGGCACCCGACCGCTTTTATATCGGCCCGACAGCTTTTTAATAAGCGCCCGTGAATTCATTCATTCGTTCGATGAACCGGACGTGATCGGAGTTGTTTCTTCGGATGGTAGCCGCGGGTCCGGCGCATCTGCATCGCCGCCGGGCAGGGACCGCTCTCCTGTTACTTTATCGGAAGGTCACGATGCCGCATTAGCCCCCCCCCCCTCCCCCTGATACATCAGAGTTTTTATCTCAATCTGCGCGTTGCACGTTCGAATTCCAATTGTCAGTGACCGAGATCGATCTGCGTGGAAACTAATGGACCAAATGATCTCAAGTTTTTTCTTAAATAAAAGAAAACACTTTGTGGGAGATACAAAATTTTAGTAGAATTTAAAAAATTAATAATTAATATTTAATTAATATTTTAATAATTAATAATTAATTAATATTTTTTGATCTTCAAAAAAATGAATAAATTTAAACAAAATTGAAATATCTTATTTTAAAATGACACTACTTTGTTATTTTTCAATTTTTTTAATAAAATTAAGCTCAGTATCTTATATAAATATCTTACAAAAAAATAAAATTAGACTAAATATATTTATTTTAGACATCTATGCTCGTATTAGTTAAAAAAAATAAATATCCAAGATTTAAAAATACTGGCATATTATTTAAACAATAATAAAAACATATTTAACACGTCCAAAAGATCAGATTTTAATATCCTTAAAAAAAATCTTAAATATTAATTAAATATTGATTAAATTTAAAATTTATAATAATAAAAATAAAAATAAATTAAAAATTTATAATAATTTAATTTATAATTTATACTTTAAATATTGATATTGTTAGACTAGATCTTTAATATGATCAATATGATAGAATTGATAAACAATTATAATTTTAATTTTAAGGATATATTATGTATACATTTAAATCTTTAAATCATATTTATTTATATATAATAATATGATAATATATTTTATATAATATAATAACACTAAAATTCTAAATGTGTGTTACAATAATTTAATAATTCTCACGTTTTAATTAAAATCATTTCCAGAAAAATCAATTTGTGTTATCATATCTATATGATTTAAATTTCTGTTTATCGCAATTCTCTGTATTCTTCTTAAACGATCTTCCACAGCACACGAATTCGCGCTAGTTTTTCCAACTGTTTACATCGATGTTATTCACACATGTATACACACATTTTTACCTACGCACATTAAATGACATCTCTACATTCGAATCTCTAGCTACCGCGATTTCAGAATCTATGTACTCAGTGTTTCTCGAAACGCTTCGTCTCGACTTCTAATCTCATTTTAATAATTCTGTCGACATTCTCGACAATTTCGATGTCACGCGTACGTCAGACTATTCATCAAACACATGACAATAATTTAAAATAATAATATATAATATAATTTAAAATAATAATTTATAAAATAATAGTATATAATAGAATTTAAAATAATAATATATAAAATAATAATATATAATATAATTTAAAATAATAAATATATAAAATATGTTACATACTTTCTGTTTACATAATTTATATAAGAATTTAATGTAGGATATTTTTCCAGCAAAATTTCCACTGTTTTACAAATTTGAATGATGCGTAAAATTATTGAAATTATGTAATTAAATAATAATTTTCTCTTATAAATCGAAGATTACTTTCTCATCTCGATGTCTATCGCCGCGCGAACACGTTCATCAAGGTCTCATCTATAACAAGAGCCCCGGGAAGGACGTTCGCCGAATCGACGATGGGGACGAGAAAAAGAAGCGCGAGCGAGACCATAAGTATGCACATAATATCTTCAAGGTGATGCATTTTTACGTTGCATCGCGACCGCAGAGTTACTTTCAAGTGAACGCGATGACGCGGTACGGTAGCAAAACATCAATCATTAATCGGGCAGACTTTGCGTCCTTATTACGAGACGAGGACTTTTTACGCGTCTGCCCGCTCGACGAAGGAGTCGCGCAACTTTCTTAATAAAGTTGCAGTCTTATATCTGGTGTACTATCACACGCCCTATCGATAAAAGATAAAACATGCAGCTCGAGAAAATATGAAGTTCGGTGCGAAATCCCCGGGTCAAGTAAACATGAATATATTTTCTATTGTCTGTACACTTTTTTTATTAAAAAAAATTTAATGCGCTTAATTGCGCTTTTTATCATCGATTTATTTCGCAAGTCGCGGCCAAATAACACGCCTTCGATTTAGCGAAAGTGTAATCGCCGATTTAATTACACGACCGGAGAGAGAGAGAGAGAGAGAGAGAGAGAGAGAGAGAGAGAGAGAGAGAGAAGTTTTGTTTACGCGGAGAGAAAAGAGAGAGAGCGAGAGAGAAGAGAGATAAGTTATTGTTCGTGATCTCTCGGGGCTCTCGTATAAGTTCTCGGCGCGTCGCGATTACGAAAGCGGCGGCCGGAAAAAAAAAAAAAAAAAAAAAAAGGAATAAAAACATACGACCGACCGTCCGTCCGTATCGCGATGCAAGAGATGCAACCAGCGTGCATCCGCGCGAGGAGGGGAAGGGACGCCGCCCGTGCACATTATTATCCCCTGCAATTACACGGAGGAGTCCGTACGTGCCCCGGCCCGGATTACCGTGAAACACACAGCGTGCAACAAGTGATGCGGGGGAGGGGGGAAGAGGGAGAGGGGAGGGGGCGATCGGCGGGGACGTCAATCAAAAGTCGAAAGCCATTAATTGGCGTGGACGTGCACGCACGTTGTCGGGGTCGAAAGCGTGAGACGCGTATCTCTCCTCTCCGCGCGAGAGAGGGAGGAGGGTACCATCCTCCTCCCGTCTTTTCTCGAGACGCGCGAGACGAGGAGACCCAGATCCGAGAGCGCGTTTGCCTCGAATTGCGTTTGTATCGGTGTGCGCGCGTGTGTGTATATTTTCTTTCTTTCTTTCTTTCTTTTTTTTTTTTTCTCCTCAATCCCGCGCACGATCTGAAACGCGGCGAAATGTGCGTTAATAACGATGACTCGTGAGCTTCGATCGAGATATCACGCACAAGTTCGAGGTATTGAGGGATCGAGCGCGACTATTATACGACTCGATACGTAAGCAATAATCATCTGACATATATATACGCAATGTAATCGCGAGATTATATAAATTAATTTTTAATAAATCTTTTTATTCGTAATTTCTCTTGTAACACGTTTGGTGTACGCATATTTATTTATTTATTTATATAAAATTCAGATTGAACATTTGTTTTGCGTTTTAAAATTGTAAGTTAGTTTAAAGTTATTATTTATATGAGATAACTATAGTATATTTTGCTTAAAAGAATTATAGATATAATAATTATAATATTTTTAAAAAATAAATATAAAATTAAATAAATATTTTTATATAATAACAATAAAATTAAATAAATATTTTTAAATAATAAAAATAAAATTAAATAAATAATTTTCTATAATAAATATAAAATTAATAATATATAAATAATAAATTTATTATAAGCTTCTTCCATTATATTTTATTACAACAATTAAAAATATATCATTCAAAGAGACGGGTTTATTTTCATCTCACACCATATTTTATAAACAAATATATCATAATGCACGCTCTTTCTTTTGAATTTATCTTTATCAAAACAAGCGACTTCCTAAAGAAAGTTCTTAAGAAACTTCATCGCAGACGAAGTAAGCACCATCGCTCAAACCTGAGAGACATGAGAACGAGGGGGGAACGGTTAATTTCTCCCGTCTGAAAAGTGCGGGACGTCGAACGGGGGAAACGGCGGATTTTTTCGAGACACCCACGTGGCCCGGGGGGCGCGTTAACGTCATCGCTCTGAATAAACGCGCGAGATCTATCTCGCCGCGTTTTCCCTATAAATTTTCAGGGGCGCGCGATGCACGCGCGAGACAAGAGTCGGCGCACGCACGTGGGCGAGAACGACGCTTCGTAACGATAATGGATACGGATATTGCGGTGCTTTAAGAAAGAGAGAGGAGAGAGAGAGAGAGAGAGATGCTGAATACACGCCCGACTCTTACTCGCCGACTTTATCGAGAGTAATGCTACGTAGAGGATATCTCCCCGCGCCACCCAAGAGAGTTTCGTATTTCATCGTCGTGGAATAAGCCGAGCCGGGATTATTAGCCCCGAACCCGTCATTATAAGCCTCGGTTTACACTGGGTGCCCCCGGGGTCTTCGTATTTCGTCCACAGGATTGCTGCACCAATTTCGAATCTCGATCTCCCATTAATTAAGATATCGAGGCAACGATAACGATTTCGCGTCGAAAATAATCGTATTTGCAAGTAGCTTGAAAGATCTCGTGCTTTTCACTTGGTTTTGCGCGTGAATCTTATTTTTTACAAAATTTTGATTTGAAGCTTATGTACTTATACTCTTAAAATTGTACATTAAAAAAGCTTTCTCCTTGAAAAATATTTTGATCTCGATATTTTTAATCCAATATCTACTTTAAGCACAGAGTTAGATCAATAAAATGAGGCTCAATTTTAATTTTTAATTTTAATTAATTTAAATCTTAATTTTAATTTTAATCTTATTTTTTTTTAATTATGTAATTTATAGTTTTGACAAAAACTGCTTTTTTGAATCTTTAACAATAAATGAAAAAATATATGAAGTAGGAATTTAATTCCTACATAAAGTAAATCTATCAAATTCCTCTTCTAGAATCCATAAACCCAAGGTAATTGAAATTGAAAAAAATTACCTTCAAATTAACCATAGAATTTATTATTAAAATGACATTCAGTGATTTTAGGATACTTCGTTAGCATAATATTTTTTTTTTGTTAAACGAATAAAAAAAATGCTTAATTTATGAACTTAAAGGCTCGATATAACGAGTCGGTAATAAATACCGCAACATAATTTGAACAATAAAACGTCCTTATGAGAAACGAAATGTTGATGGCCGCATAAACGCTTGTAAAAAAAGCAATTTATTCTCCTTTAATTACAACATTCAGGTTCAATAGAAGTTTGCCCGTTCCGCGAATGACACGCTGGTTTGTATATTTTGGGAGAATAATTTCCTCAACGAAAGCCGTCAATTAAGCCGCGTAAGACGCGCCTCCAAAAAATGCCTTTCGGTATCCGTATGTGGGTTAATATGACGCGTTATAATCGTGCCGATATTAAAACGTCGCGCTCGCGAGATTCGAGTAAAATGCAATTATTTCTTAACTTAATCGAGGCGCAAAACGCGCTGATCCGTTGCGGATTTTTAATCGAAATACGTGCACGAGCGCGTATTATAATTGCGCATGATTTTCTTCGGATGATTAACACGTCGTTGATCATTCCTCTCAAGTTCCTCTCATCTCTTCTTTGCATTTTAATATTTTTTTGACAAACATACTTCTCGTCTTCTGCATTTATTATTATTCTTTAATATTTTTTTAAATAATTTTTTAATATTTAATCATAACATTTTTATCTTATCATGTATTTCGCGATTTTTCGAACTATACTTTATTCTCTCTCTCTCTCTCTCTTTCTTTTTTTATTGCCGCACGTTTTGAAATTATTGTGACCATCGAACCGGAAAAGCCTCTATGTTCGATGGATCTATCAAAATCTGCTCCTGCATGGGTTCCAATAAGATTATTGTATGTTACGACAGCGTAGAATTATTAAAGATATTTTTTTTCTTTTAATTTCGGTTTAATATCCTTTTTCTCGGTTTTGTTCGCCGATAAAACTAATAACTATATCGTGCGTATCGTATACAGATCAGGACAATGAAACTTCAAAGTCTTATAGGAAATTAAATTTGGAAGCACGTTCCATTAACATAGGTTCAAAAACGCTTTGTTAAAAAATTATAGATAAAATAAACTTCGAAAAATTACGTTTCTGATGATTTTTAAAAATAACTTAAAAATCCTTCATTTATTTGAAAAAAGTAACGAAATAAATCTGATGGATAATTAAATAAGAAATTAAATTATAGTAAATTTTATTTAATTCTGATAAAACAATTAAAAGAAAATAAGTTTAAAACAACGAAAAAGGCATTTCCGATGGTCTTGTGTAAACAAAGTTCATTCGTAAACATTGCAAATGCAAATATAAAAATATTTTTATTAAATTTTGATTATAACTAATTATTTACAGAGAGTTTATTAGCTATAACTTTTTAACGAAGCGTTTCCTGGACCTATATTATTTATATTTTAACAGATTTAATTTACATAGAATATCCGAGTTGAAATTTTGATTCTGTTTTCAACTTCAATTTTTTTATATTTAAAGTCTACTAAATTTAAACTGATTTAATTGTATTGTATACAAATAATTAAATTTTTATTTTGTCTTTCAACAAATAGAGAAGATAAATAAACAATTTCCTACTTTGTTAGAAATTTAACAAAAAGACCCTCTGGCAAATCTATGGATTAATTTTCAGAATAGAGCAATCTGATTTATTTAAAGTATTAAAATAATTGTTATTTTAAAAATTGGAATCGAAAGTAGGAGAAGAATTTCGACTCGAGTATCGAATTTTTATTTTGTATTTTAAATAGGTAGGGAAAAAATAATTTCATACTTAAAGATTTAATTTTTGACAAAATTAAATGTTAAATAATAGCGATCTGATCGCTCAAAGTAAATTAGATTGATAAAAATTGAGATGAAAAGCAGACGAAAAATTCCACTCGGGTATATACACGTGGACAAGAATATGCGGAGGATTTTTAAAAGTACCGAACGCAGAGAGATGATGGAGTAGGCACGCACGCGATAAGAGAGATCGGATATATCGTAAAACTTAATATTGCTATTAGCAGATTTTTACATACGCGCTACTACGTACATTCTTAAGATACCTTGGCTGAGTTCAATTCGCGCAGGGTGTGTTCTTAGATTTACCATATTTCCTTCATGCCTTGACTCGGCATATTTGCGATACGTACATACGTTCCTATTCGAAGTAAGTAAATGCGGTTGCGATGTAGGGCAACGAAAAGATAAAGGTACGGCTGGAAAATCGAAGCGACGCGGATTTTCCTCCAAAGCGCGGAGAGCACGTGATCGCGCACGTGGTCCGCGTTACATCCACGGCGCGAATAGTTTTATCGGTGCGTTATGCGGGGGCACGATGCGGGGGGGGGCCCTCCTCCCCTCCCCTCCCCTCCCCTCCCCCCGTTGATTCACGAAGTACAATACATATACCTACACCAGCATCGTTCGAGTTTCAGCCTCTCGATCTCTCTCGATATCTGAATCGCCGTAAAATGTCAGACGCGCTCGCGTCTGTAAACGCAAATAGGTAATTAATAACTCGCGCCGAACACATTTTTGCGTACACGCACGCACAAGGGGCGGCTCCGAGTAATACAACAAATCGTTTTCGCACCATGACTCCCGCACGCCTTGGTATGCGGTATCATTACTTCATCAGATAATTCACATACACGGCACGGTTTGAATCGATTAATCCCGTTGTTGCGTAGGGTTAAGCGATCTATAAAACCGACGGTCAAATATAAAAATTCTACCGTAGGTATATTAGAAATAGAGATTCGTAGAGGCTTTATTAAGCCTCGCGCAGCGTGTCATCTTTCTACGAAAAGTATTTTATTTATGTAGATTTTAGTATGCAAATATTTTGTATTTTTATTTTATAATTAATTATTTTGTAATTAATTAATTTTTATTTTATTTTACTTTTGTTTATCTTAGTTTACTATCTTAGTTTATTTTTATTTCATTTTATTTTTGTACTTTATCTTATTTTTATTTTATTTTTAGAAAGTATACAAAAATTTTTTAGAATATAAAATTTATTTTCTCAAATTCATTTATCCTATTATAAAAATATCACAAAAAATAAAAAAAATACGTTAAGTAAAAAATATTCCAACTGTTATGCAACAAAAAGTTTGAAAAAGTAAAAATAGATATAAAACCAATACTAGCGCCAAGTATAGTAAATTATATGTTATCAATTTATAATAGACACTAAATAAATTAGATTTAAAATTAGTAAAGCACTTTTACACGACCGATAGTTTAAAAAAAATTTTACGCAAATTTTAAGTAACATAGACGACCTTCAGACCGAAGTAAGATATGAAAATTTGGCGTATCTGATGCCTTATATTTAAGAAAAGTATTATTAAAACAATATTTTAAATTATTATTAAAGCAATATTTTAAAAATTCTTATAAATGTAAAATTTCAATATGTATTGCAAATGCTAAAAATCATTATAAAAAAAAAAAAACTGTAGAAGCAAAAGGCTCAGAGACAAAATAATAAAAACAAATGAAAGATCTAAAGTTATTGTCCGATCTCAGGTAACGGAGTTCATAAAATTTCTTGGAACCTATAACTCGGCTATGTTACATTCTATTCACATTACCATAATAAAAATATTTTCTAGGAAAATGTCGGATATTCAACCATTGCTTACACATTGGAAAAGGACAAAAAAGGGCAAAATTCTTGGTTCTTTTCATGTGTCCTGGTTGATCGTCCAGTGATCATTAGTCAAAGTTAAAGTATTTGTAAAATTCGAAGAAACTTTACTCTTACTTAGAGAACCGTCTTAGAGAACCGCAGGGAAAAGACAGTTTTAAGACAGTGCTTAGAAGCATTGCGATAAAAAAAAATTATAGAATCTCACGAACTTACATTTGTATATGTATAAATATAAAATAAATATAAAAAAATATAAGATTAGTAATATTAATGAAATAAGCGATAGAGTTAACATTTGTTACAAATTCTTTTGTGCATTGTTTATTTTTTTTGCAATGTCTACAATAAAACGGTTGCCTCACGAAGTGATTGTTCATATTTTTTAAAATAAGAGCATCAGATATAATGAGATTTGGCTCCACATGTGCAAAATTTCAACAATTAATACATGACAATAATTTATGGGAAAGAAAATTTTATCAGAGATATTTTATTTTTATAAAATTTTTATATTAATTTTACTTGATTAATTTTTGTAATTTAATGGAGTATCTCCGCAAGCACTAATAGTCAAGAAGTCGACATGATAATGAATTTGTATGATGAATTCATATATAATCATAATATAAATTACGACTGGAATATCGAAATCATTTGCAATTTTCTATACCAATGTTTTTCGAAAAATATTAAGAACATAAATATTGAAATTGAATACAAAAATATTACCAATAAAATAGAGATTATAATATAATTATAATATAAATTATAATTATAAGTTATAATATAATTTAACTTTAATTTGATATATCAATATAAGAAAAAATTATATTATAATTATAATTATTTATAACTTAAGCCATTACATTATTTTAAAAATTGCATGTAAGATATATTGCTTGAATTCTGCTTCCTCAGGTTAGATCTAACGCAGTAAAGAAGCAATTAAGAGAAAAGAAAAAAATATTAAATTTGCCGTTGGAATGATCGTGATCGTTCCTCTAATTGTCATGATGGCGTAATCATTGGATCCTAAATGTGAAGAATGTTTCGGAACAAATTAAAGGAGTCTATGGTTTTATATCTACCTCAATCCCATAAACATCACGTTTTTATTACCTTAAAAAGTACAATTTGTTGTATATAAATATTATAAGAAAATTTATTTTATAAAAATGTCGATGATTTCGAAAACTTTAGAAATAAAATTGCAATAATATTTAAACACTATTAAACACGAATTAAAAAAAAAAAAAATGGAATTATATCAAATCATGTGTGTGCTAAATCTTAAATGATCGAAGTTCATTATAATTTTGACATCGATAAATTGTCTTGAGTTTTTATAACACTTCTCGCAATATATAATTTCTTAATTTAGCTCTCATCATGAACGACATGTATAAATATATACGTATATAAATATATAAATATAGGATATTATTTTATAAATTTTGTAAATTTTATATTGTAAAAAAATATATTTTGCTGTAGATTTAATTGAATAAAAAAATATCTAAAAAGAATTGTTTTATTATTTAAATTTTAAAAAATAAATAGAAGCAAAATATATCAAGAATTTATAGTATTATGTATTTTGGATCAAACAATAAATTCTTGCATTTTAATTAAAAAAAAAAGACTGACTTCAACATTCCACAATCGTGAATTATATGATTTATTATTTTGTTATGATCAGAATAGAAATACTTTTACATAATCATTATTGTAAAATTGAAGAAACTAAATTGTTATTAATATAATATATTAATATAATCACTGTATAGTTAATGTAGTAAATATAAATTTCTTTCGTAAAATCAAGTTGCAATTTTTACAGATATTATTTCGAAATAATTTCTTGATATTTGAAAATTGCATTGTATTACAAACAGAACAAACTTCAAACATTTTTTAGCCTCACTTTTTTCTTTTTTTTTTTAGTTTTTTTCATACACTATTTTATATCATTGATATGATGAGTCATATCGATATCTTTTTCAATCAAATCTTTCCACTCTTTCCCTCATCTTTTCATTTACTAATAATCGATTATATTTTAAAAAAATATTAATATAAATATCCACTATAAATAAATTTATAATAAATAAAACAAAATAAAATTTGCCAGTCTAGAGATTAGGAAAATGATGTGGACGTAAAATAGAATGCATCGCGCGATTATGCACTTTACGTACATACCCGGTGACATGAATAGCGTATACCCTACGCGGAGTAACCGGGGCTCATTGTCTTACGGAAATAGTGCAAACGTTCGATTACGATTTTAGAATGTACACACAGAACGGATATACATATATAGTTTATACGACATTCCGCATTGTTCTCAACAAAACGGACCGGACCTACGGTTGAATCAATAATCCGGCGCCGACCATTCGGCGAGACTCCGGGGCCTTTGTATCCGCGGTTACTAAATTGTTGTTTGTCTCACCAGCAGTCCCGGAGAGAAAGAGAGAAAGAGAGAGAGGGATTTCGAGGGCGTTTCACGCGTGTCTGTGCGATACGAGCAACCAACCTTCCCGCTGATTTATACGCGCGTACACATTTCGCATTATAGTACTTATTAAGTTGTCCGAGCGAAAGGAGAAAATAATATATCCGCCATCTCTCTATGCTTAGATAGCAATTCGATGTCTCGGACGGCCGGGAAAATGCGGCACGCTTCTTAACATTGCTGTAGGTATCTTTGAAATCAAGTATCGTGGCCGCGAAACCAGCGCGAGATGATATATATATATATTTTTTTTTTTTTTTTTTTTTGAAAAAAATGCAGATTTGTGTTTCGTCAAGTAAGATATATTATTTTGATAATTTGTTATTAATGAGAAAAATGAATATAATTTTATATTATATTCATTATATTTTAATATTGTATATTAATTATATTTATTAAATTTATTAAATTTATTATATTAATTAAAACAGTATAAAAAATAATAATTAAATATAAATTAAAAATATATATTATACATAAATAAGTATTTAATTATAAAAATGGCATAATATTCAATTATCATAATTATAAATTATGAAGGACACAAGATTATAAAAATTTTTTACAATTATATCAAAAATATAAAATATATATGAAATATATAAAATAAAAAAATAAATATATATATATATATATAAGTATAGCATCTCGATGTGTGGTACTATATTTGGAATGAATAAATAAATAAATATACGATATATATGGTCAACACAAACAAATCTCAGATAATTCAACTCGCTGAAACATATCCAGGAAGCGCACATCGCGCGCGCATTGTTACGATCGGTAAGTATTGCATTGTTCGCCGTGTCATTGCAAGGCGTGGCACTTTGCGCACCAAGGAAGCATACTGATACGCCGGAGATGATAGCGTAGCGAGAATGCCTCTCGGGCTTCTCTATCGCGGGTAGAACCTTCGTGTTATCCTGATACCGCGGAAGCACTTTCAGGATTAGTGGCAGGCCAGCTGCTTCGCGTGACACATTGCTCGTCTTTTTCCAACACAGCAATTGCAAGAGAAACAAATATATACATACATATGGGTCAAATATTTCTGTCTCTCTCGCGAGTTTTAAAGCAATTCGTCTTTTAATTAAATTAAAGCGTTTTCTCTCGGATTTTAATACTCATTCAAGATACTATAATTTATTGTTAGTTATAAAAATTGAATTTAAAGGATTTAAAGAATTCTGAAAAGTTTCCTCGTAAGTCGTATTTCAATTGATCTGTGAACACAAAAAATAATAAATATCAAATGTCAGCAACAAAATTATAAATTAGTTGACAATGGTATTACTTCAAATTCTGAAATCTCCCTCCCTCTTTCTCTTTTTGTTTCTTTCTTCTTTTTCTTCTCGCCTCTCTCTCTTTTTTTTCCCTCTCTCTCTCTCTATCTCTCTCTCATATAGCGTATAATTTTTTTTCTAAAATACAGCATAAATTCTAATTAGAATATTTGAAGAAATTAGTTACAGATATATATGTCATATTATGATATTAATTAATTAAATATTCTGTTTAATTGTAATGTAAAAAATAATCGGAAAAGAATTTCGGAAAAAAAAAATATTAGAAAAAGCAAATGGGATTTGCTCGATAAAATCGCGTTTTCCAAACATCATACACTTTCGAATCTTTGAATCCGTACAGATTTCCCAATCCGGAATCTGTAAGTCTTTTGGGAAAATCTCTGACACATCCGTTCGTCCTTTATCGTCTTATCCTTTATCGCCTTATCCTTTATCGCGGATTTATACCGATCGCGGAAACAGTTGGGAAAGATACATCGTCCGTATAAAAGTCCTCTTTTATAAATACCGGTCTATCGTCCATTCGCACACATCTTTGACGGACTCGATTTTTAATCGCGCGTTTTCCCACCGTACGAGTGAGCCACACGAGCGTCTTCGTAAAAACGAAGGATATATAACAGACCACCATAATCCTGTTTTCCGCCCGGTTCATCCATCCTCTCTCGCTATCTCTCTATAACTGTATATTTCGCTAAAATAAAAAAACCGGCGGCAATATCGCGCCGAGAGACAGAGAGAAAGAGAGAGAGAGAGAGAGAGAGAGAGAGAGAGAGAGACCCGCCACGCAAGTCTTACACCCTCTTTTCGTCTTCACGGTTGACCTCGCGGTATCGCGATTGTCGTAAATGATAAAAGAACGCACACACACGAACATTGGTGTCTTTTGACATGTATATTCAGTGCTGCTGCGGAGCAAACCTCGCGACCTGGCATGTCCTAATCGAGAATGTTCCGATTCTCACGTACAGACTTGGCACGTTGTTTCGATTCTTTGGCAGTCAAAGTCGGAGAGTCTCTCTTTGTTAAGTTTTTCATAGCGTTTTCTTGATCTTTGAACTTTATTTGACGTTATCCGATGTTGTCGTCTATCGTGGCTGCTCTTACAAAAATTATGTGGTAGCTCTAGGTGCTGGCTGGCTCTGATGTAGTTCGAAAAAAAATATTATTGTTTATTTTATAATAATATCTACGTATAAATAATCTTATCTATGTACAATAAAATTTATTTATAATTTTGCCAATTTTTTTTGCATCTCTGTTAAAAATTATTAAAACAGAAAAGCAATTTTTTGATTGAATTTATTTGCACACATTTTTTCTACTCTATAATTTTTCTAAATGATAAAGATAATTATTAAAGATAACTATTAAAGATAAAAAAATATTTATACTATTCTTGCTTTAATATTTTGTTATTTAATTATCTTGTTAATCATCAAACTACACGTTCTTTAAAATCGAGGTTTACACTTGCTTTAATTTTTGTATTCAATTTTTGTATTTTTCTTTCCAATTTTTATTTAGAATAATTTATTTGTATATATGTATGTTATTTTAATAGCAAATCATAATAGCAGATTTAATTCAAGCTCAATTTTTCCTTATCAAAACCTCGTCGAGAAAAGTTAACATTTTTTTTGTAAATTTCCAATTTTTTCCACAATATATCTTTATACAATTAAACCTCACAAATTAAAATTTTATTAAAATAAACTCTAGTTAAAAAATTAACTGAAACATTAGCTTTTTATTAATTTTTTACAAAATTTAGTTTGCAAAAGGCCCTTCAATTGTTTATAATTCAAAAATTATTGATGCCTCGATATATTCGCTGAAGGAAAATTGTCTTAAAAAAAGAATCATAATATAGTTAAAATAGAGATATATATAATATATAAGGTGTATAAAAAAAATCGTGATACAAACAAAATGAAGATGATTCCTGCAAAACCAATTGAAAGAGCTTCTCAAAAACAAAGTTTGTATTTGCAGGTGAAAAATCCAAGTTGGTAGTACGATTTCCGATACGTTCTACTATATAGCAATACATCATATTTCAATAAACCGCAAAATATTTTCTAGGGAAGGGAAAACATGTTTCATGCGCTCTTTTAACGATTTATTTACATTGCGTGTCTATTAATAAATATATATTGCCTTGGCGCGCGATCCGATAGAGCAGAGGTTGAGCCCGAAATGAATTATGCTCACGCGATACTCGCGCGTATCATTTAACGGTCATTGATAAACGCTGTCGCGTCTTCTCTTTGGCGTTCCAATTCTCACGCGTTCACAGTCGTTGCTCGAGAACCGCTCGAGAAAAACGGATTCCATTTGAAAACCATATATNNNNATATATTATATGTATATCTATATATTTAGACGAGACTTCGTCTCAGGAATTCACGATCCTCAGCGAAGCGAAATAATTATTCGCGCCGCGGTGGGAAAATTATTCCCAGCGAATCGATCGCACCGGAAGCGGAAAAAAAAAGAAAAAGAAAAACAAACGCGCGATAGCCTCGCAAGACTCGCTTGCGAGAGATATTGATTAATCCTTTCACTGCCACATAACATCTTTTTTCTTTTACGGCGGAAAACACGACGCGCTGACGTCACGAATCGTCCATCGATCGCATTAAAGAGTTAAACCGGAAGCTCCTGTCTCCTTCGATCGGATTATGAGCGTTCGAATATCTGCGAATGAATCTCACAGCGATATTCAGTTTGCAGATTTCACGAGATAAGAGAGAGGTTTGTAAAAGAAAATTTTTAGTAAACGTAATAAATAAATAATTAATTATTATTTATATATTATTAATTATATAATATACTATATATAATTTGGTATCTACTACATAATATAAATATATGTATGTATATAATATATATTTATAAATATTTATAAATATTTTTATATATATTTATAAATATTTTTTTATTATTTTATAAATTATTTTATAAATATTTTATATAAATTTTTATTATTTTATAAATTATTTTATAAATATTTTATATAAATTTTTATACATATTTATAAATATTTTTTTATTATACAAATTAATAATATTATATATTATATTTCATAAATATTTATTAATTACTCTACTATAAATATTAATAAAATTATATGAATAAATATCTTCTTAAATATTTTGAAAAAAAAATTGTGCATCCAAGATACTACTAGAAACGATGATACATAGTTAATAGATGAATTGGTTTTAAATAGAAATTTCAATATTCTTTACTTTGGAATGAATCACGTACTCTTGGCGGCGGGCAAGAAACGATCTGGAGGTCGATCAATCATCAGTGATATTACGCGTCATTCTCGCGAGCACCGATGCCGGCGCTCCAGAAATCGAACGCCGTTTTTTTTTTCTGCAATCTTGCCAGCTGATTGTCGTAATCGCTCTTATGGTTTTACGTGCACAATGAATCCAATCGAGATACTTACATAATGCATTTCGTGGATGCAGTTGATCTATTGCGTCCAAACAGCTGAAAGGAGGGGATAAAAAAAATCGAAATTCGATATTTATTTCCCCAGTATTTCATTTTTTTTATCATACAAGAATATAATGTCTCTGAGGATTCAAGAATCATTGAAAGAGAAAGGAGAGATAAAACAAAATAAATAAAGAATAAATTTAAAAATTATGAGTAAAAAGATAAAACAAGATGACTAAAAAGAATAATTCTAAAAATTAATTGCAGAAATAAAATTAAAAAAATCTTTTATATTCTTATTTATTTACAAATACATTTTTCACATTTATTTACACAAACTTTTTACACCAAGAGTTCGAAAGAAATACTTTAATTTTCTAACTCTTATTAAAATTCTACGATTAAACCTTCAAGCGTTGCTCGCGATTTTCAACTACAAATAAAAAAAAAATGTCGGACTTGGATAGACGTTTTATTCTTTGCGCGAAATTGCTCTCTCGTGTGTTACGGCGCGACGATAGTCACGCGATATTCAAGCGTGGAGAAAAGGAAGATGCAAAACGAGTCGGGATGGGTTTCTCTCCTCGGTGGTGAATTTCTCTCGCCAGCTGCTACCGCTTATCTTGAAGCCGTCACGAAGAGTCGGTCGACGTGTCTCGACGTTGCGACAATTTTGGCGAGCGTATCTTCGGACGAAAAACAACTAACGTTTCGTATCTTCGCGTTAAGAAAAAAATTATTATTTGTCTCTTCTCGTATGTACGAGCGAGACACATATCTTACGTCATATAAATCTACCTCATCGAGTTTAATTTATAAGCATTTACGAGCATTTCAACCTTCCTTGGAAGCGTCCGAGCCTCTCGGCGGAATCTTTTTTCGAGGTGTGGCGCAATCTTGCGATGCTCTTCGCAGAAGGCATCGAGATTAATATGTGTACTGAAAATTAAGAAATTACAACCGAGTATTTTGAAATGTATAATTGCGGCCTATTTTGCTAACTGGCTAAAACAATATCATTTAATACATATATATAAAAGCAAAGTAAATTTATAAATGTGCAAAAAAATAGCTCTTAAAAGCTCTAACTATTCTTATAAAATATTTTCAACCACATATGTCATACTCAATTATAAATTTTATGGCTAGATAATATTGTGCGAAAAATCACATCCTTGCACACACAATATTCTTCACATCTATCGAGCAATTTTCGAATAGGGGTGTAGATAGAGGAGGGGTAAGAATGTGCGTGTGTGGGTAAATGTACGAGGTCTGTTCAAAAAGTATCGCGAATTTTATATTTTTTCAAAAAGTATTTATTTATTCATGAATATCTATTT
>JBCEZX010000019.1:971730-985211 GCA_039654345.1 Cataglyphis cursor
CAAACATTTGTGATTTCTCGGCTTTGTAATTTCCAGAAAGAGAAATATATAGTTCCAGAAACGATTTTGTTCTAATAAATATTAATAGTATTAACTAAAATTATTATATCATTTTTTCAATCTCTATAAAAAAAAACCATAATAAAATTAAATTATTAAAATAAAGTTAACTGATAATATTAAACAATATTAATAATTAAACAATATTACCTAATATTATATTCCTATTACTCTCTCTCTCTCTTCCCCTTCACTTTCCTTCCCCTTACTTCCCTCTTTCTCTCCAGACTCTCTTCCTCTCTCTCTTGTTTATTCTTCGTTTTCTTTAAGTTTAAATAATGCCTTTTCCTTTCTTTTCTTTCACTCTTTTTCTCTCCTTTCTATCTTCGTTTTTTCTATTTTTATTTTCTTCCTTAAATTATAAGTAAAACATTTAAAAAATTATTAACTATAATAATATTTAAATATTAATATATTTACTGATTTATTCAATATTGAATAAGATTCAATAGATTCAAAAGATTAAATATGTTTAATATTATTAACTTTCTAATTTTAGTTTTAAGAATATTATAGTATTTAATATTATAGTAGTACAATATATTTAATTATATTGAAAAATATTATATACCTAATATTATATTCCTTTTTTTTTTCTTCTGTCTCTCTCCCTCTCTCTCTCTCTCTCTCTCTCTCTCCTTCTCTTTTGTTTATTCTTTTTTAATTTTAAATAAAGCTTCTCTTTTTCTCTTCCTTTTCTCTCTTTTTCTTCCTCTCACTATCTCTTTCTATGTCTTCTCCTTTTATTTTCTTTCTGTCTCTCTCTCTCTCTTTCTGTCTCTCTCTCTCTCTTTCTTTCTCTCTCTCTCTCTTTTGCTTACTACCTTTTCTTTAATTTTAAATAACACTTTCTTCTTTCTTTTCCTTTTCTCTCTTTTTCTCCCTCTCTCTATCGCTTTTTTTTTCTTATTCTATGTCTCTTCTTTAACTTTAAATAAAACATTTAAAAGATTATTAATTATAATTATATTTAACCATTTAAAAAATTTAATACTACAATTAATGTTAATAATATTAAATAACATTATTAAAATTAAATAATATAAATAATATATAATCATATAATACTTTTTTAATAATATTTCTTAATATTTCTTAATAATATATATAGAGAAAGAGAGAGAGTGCGAGAGGGGGGGGGGATGGGGAGAGACACATAGAGATACAGAGAGAGAAACAGAGAGTAGAAAAAAAAGGAAGAGAAAAAAGAAAGTTTTATTTAAAAATAAAGAAGAGGAAGAATCAGCAAAAGATAAAAAGAGAGAGATAGGCAGAAAGTTAAATGTTAAATATGTTTAATATTATTAACTTTTTAATTATAGTTTTAATAATATTATAGTTTATAACATTATAGTATTACAATATAGTTAATTATATTGAAAAATGTTATATTTACCTAATATTATATTCCTTCTTTTTTTCTTCTGTCTCTCCTCCTCTCTCTCTTTCTCTCTCTCCTTCTTTTTTACTTTTTCTTCTTTAATTTTAAATAAAGCTTCCTTCTTTTTCTACCTTCTTTTCTTCTCCCTTTCTATATCTTCTTTTATTTTCTATTCTTTGTCTCTTTTTTAACGTTAAATAAAACATTTAAAAGATTATTAATTATAATAATATTTAGTTATTAAAAAAATTGATTACATAATTTAATAATATCTGATAATATAAATAACTTTAATAATATTAAATAATATTAATAATATTAATAATATTTAATAATATTTATTAATAATATTCAACAATAAATTTAATAATATTGAACAATATAATTACCTGATATTTTATGCCTTCTCCTTTTATTTTCCTTCTGTCTCTCTCTTTCTCTTTCTTTCTCCCTCTCTTTTGCTTATACTACCTCTCCTTTAATTTTAAATAACACGTTCTTCTTCTATCTTTTTTCTCTTTCTCTCCCTCTATCACTTTCTTTTTCTTATTCTTCGTCTTTTCTTTAATTTTAAATAAAACATTTAAAATGTCTCTTTAAACTACTCCAATTTTGAAAAATAGGTAGTGGTAGATTTGAAAGATCTTTTTATGCTTTTTAATCTTATAAAATTATTTTTCTTTTAAAATTAAAATTTATTTAACATTTTCACGGTGCAGCTCAGACGCTGTTTCAAGTGTAGACTGATCTGATCAGTCCTATTGCTAGAGAAGAATGTAATTTCATCAGCGTAATTTCCAATCAATGCAATCTGAAAAATCTTAAATATAAATTTTAACCGGTGTAACCGGCTGTAACCGGTTTTCTAGATATAATTTTTTAAGCATTTTATAACATAACCATACTAAGTTTCTATATGTATAAATAGATAAATAAGAAGAGTGTTCGAGATTGCAGCAATCTCGAACTCAGTGTGTGGTTGCCGCGCGATTGCGTCATCGCCGCGCGCGCGATGCGAGGTAGCATTTTCGCGATCAAGCGAAAACGCACGGCAGCAACAAACACCGTCGCCCTTCTCGAAAGATCCAAGTTTGAATCGCGACAAATAAGTCGCGCAAAAACGGTCGGCGGATGTACGAAAATTTCGAGAATGTTCTGGATCCTTCAAGAAGGATACGATGCTACAAAAGCGAGCCGACGACCGAGCTCGCGGCAGTCCGCGCAGAACAGTCAAGGCGTTTACCGTGTTCGCGGAAGTGTGACATTTTGACTATTTTCCGTGTGAAACTGATTTGCATCAGTACGTTGCGTGATCACCGGATATAATCCGAGACAGACGATATATCGCTGTTTATCCGCCGCGTGTGTAGTGCGATTACGCTTTCATCGTTTTCGTGTATATAGTGCACATTACTGTATTCGCCCGATAATCAAGTGCGTTAAGTTAATCGCGCTCTCGTCGATCCGTCGCTCGACTCTTTACGCGCCTGAACTTTTCTCAGCGCGCTCGCTCACGAGTTCGCTATTTCTATTCGCGCACAAAGAGATAATAAATTTATACCAAAATAATGCCCGTGGAATTTATTATCGTGATTTTCAGTGATTGTCATTGTCAGTTATATATCTTCTTTACAAAAATATAATTTATTACGTAATATTTTACTTAAAATTAATTTTACAAAAATTACTTAAAATTAATTTTACAAAAATATCAGAATAGAAGTGAGAAAGAGAGAAAAATGGGAAACTTGAGATGTATCTCTTCTGTATTATATATGTTGCTAATTATATAACTGACAATGACAATCACTGAAAATTGTAATGTTTAATTTCATCGGCATTAGTTTGGTATAAATTTATTTTTTTTATTTATCTATTTATTACAAGCAGTAGAACTGATCAGATCATTAGTATGCATTTGCAACAGAGTTCGAGCTATATCATGGTAATGGACTCGTTCTAAAATAGCTTGTATCTTGAAAACTAAAAGTCTGCCCATCTTGATCCTGGGCTCATTTTAAAGGAAAAGATTTATATTAAAAAAAAAAAAATCAAAGATGTCCAAATTTGAAAAAAAGAAAGAAACCATTTTTTTTGTTTTTCAAAAATCAAATAAATTTTGATTAAAAAAATGATTTTATAAGATGAAAGAACGTAAAAAGATTTCTCGAAAACACTACCTGTTTTTTAAAATTAGAATAAGTTTACTGATACTTATCGGCGTGCGGTTGAAGTTGAATTCATACAATAACACAAATGATAAAAATTCAAGGTCTTGATAAAGAGCTCGTTGGTCGCGAGGTTTAAACAAAAGGTTTGAAACATGATTTTATTTTTGATAAGACAATTTGTGTAAATTTTAGCATGATCAAAAATTTTGAAAATTTGAGCGGATCACTTCATAAATAATACCGCATATATAATATTGATTTTTATAGAAAATTACATATATTTTTTGAAGCATTTATTGACAAATCTGACAAAAAAAATATTGCCAGCAAAATAAAAATTTTTACATATAATAATAAAATTGTAATAAACTGTTAAACATTTATGCAAAATTTGATTTAGATCCTCTTATTAATTTAAAAATTATTTACTACAAATGATAACGAAATATTCATAAAATATTTATAAAAAATATTAGCAACACAAAATCTTTTTATATGTCATTCGTTTCTTTTTTTTATTTCTTGCAGTTAATTTCAAGTTATAAGTTGATTAAAAGTTCTTCTTGTTATAAATTAAGAAAAATATTAATTATAACTATTTTCTTTTATAAAGACGTAAAAAATCATATTATTTGTAATATTATAATTTACTTTGTGTAGTTAATTTCAGAAAATATTCATGAGCAAAAGTTTTTGTCATAAATTAAGAAAAATATGATTATAACTATTTTCTTTTATAAAAACGTCAAAAATTATCATATGAAAAAGACAGAAGGCAACCAAGAGCCAGCGCGGTAATTTGTGACTTATGTTTTGTTACAATCAAATTTCATTTATTAAGTAATAAATACAATCACGAAAAGCGTACGTTTCGGTCTTTTTTTTGGATCATCTTCAGCGCAATTATACGGAATATATTATATTAAAAATATAACAGAGAGCAATAATACGTACAACAAAGGTATGTCATCCATGTTATTAAAAGGCAAATATGATGTAACGAATTTTCGAGACAGAAAGAGACTCTTTGATAAAGTAAATTAACTTGATAAACAATTAGTAATGTGAATACAAATGTGTATACGAATTTGAGTGAGTTAGCTATGCTATACAGACAAGTATTGGCAGACAACCGTAGGAGATAAATGTTACACACGGATATTCGAGACAGACTGTCAAGTCTCTTCGTACAATACTAAATAAAAATGAGTGCAGAGGAATGTTTACAAATAAAACGGCATAACTTTTAAAGTTTTGATAACTTATCGATCACATTCGTATAAAGATAATATAAACATTCTGTGTTTGTCTGTAAATTAAGTCTATTTTCCTTTTAATATACAATGTACACCATTTCAAATATCAAGCGTTTCTTAAGATTTAGTACCCAGAATTTTGACTCTATCTCAATCAAAATCGTGATTAAATGTTAATCTGTGAACGATTAAAAAATGATTCGTCGTATTTCATTTAATAAATTAAATTTCTATGTTTGGATATTATTGTACTTAATTGCGCGTGTTGTAACTGCCTGTTTGATTGATGTATGATGCCTTACAATTGCTGTAATTGATTTTATAAACGATATTTCTGTATGAAGCTTTAGAAAGAGTATCCTTGTGAACTCTAATGTAATTACGTAATTTATTGAGATTAAAATAGGACAATTTAACATTAAGATTTCTCGTAATATTAACATATCGCTCGGAAATGAACCTATATGATATAGTGAAAAGTATTATACGTAAAAGTTTCGCTCTTTGCTATTTATTTCTCTATTTTTTAACTTAAATGATAATTCTAATACATGATATTTTAAGACGTGCGTGAAAAGTTTGAAAAATAAACTGCAATGGATGATCATTATCGAGAAGAATTCTTATAACCAACTTTAGTATTTATTCTTGAAGTAAAACTCTGAATGTGAAAATAAAAATGATCTGTCAAGGAAGCCAATAATTGTGTCTTTTTTTGGCAAATAAGATGTTGAGAGAAAAATTCAGATATCTCTCGGAAAAAAAAAGTTGGTTTATGAAATCAGTCATATATTATACGATTTTTGTTTAAGACGGAATACGATGAATCATTCTGTTTTAATCGATCATATATTAAAATTTAATCACAATTTTGATGGGATGGAGTCAAAATTCTAGTGATAGATAATGAACCTTTACTTAAGAAGCGCTTGATATCTGAAATGATGTAATTAAATGGAAAAATAGACTTAATTTGCAGACAGACACAGAATGTTTATATTATGATTATACGGATGTGATCGATAAGTTTTCAAAACTTTGAAAATCATGCCGTCTTATTTGCATTCCTAAGCATTCCTCTATACTCATTTCTATTTTATGTATCGTGCGATTCGAAGAGATTTGACAGTTTGTCTCGAATATCCGTGTGTAACATTTGCCTTCTGTACAATATGTGTGATTCATTCAAGTTCGTTCAAGTTCATATTCACATTACTAATTGTTTTTTAATTGTTAATATATTTTATCAGACAACCTCTTTCTATCTCGAAATTTCGTTACATTATATTTACCTTCTAACAACATGGATGACTCACCTTTATTCCTATAATTGCTTTCTTTTTTTCTTTCTCTTTCTCTCTGTTACATTTTTAATATAATATATTCCGTATATTTTATAATTTCGCTGAAAATGGCTCACCAAAACGTTCGCTTTTTATGATTGTATCTAAATGTAATTTGATTGTAATAAAATGAATGTCACCAGTATAAATCACCGCTGACTCTTGATTGCCTTTTGTCTCCTTCATATAATATATTCATAAAAGCTTTTATTAGTTAAATTAAAAATATTTTACATTGTTTTAATTCTTTTTTTAATCAGATCTATTTATTTAATTTTTCAAGCAATACAAAGAAATATTTTCTCTTTCTAATTTTGATAGTTTTTTTTTAGTATTGTACTATAGCTGAAGCATCTTTAAAAGAGGGAGAAAAAAGAGTAAAAATAAATATTATTTTTTATAGATATACAAGAACAACAGGCGCGCGCTATTTATTATAATAAATAATTTAATACATAACTTTCAATAAATAATTATAAAATCTCTAAATATAATCTAAATATGATCATCATCATTATCAAAATTTTGTTTTGCAGCAAATATTTTCTAATGGGCAAGTGGTAACTGTGAACAAAATAAATCCTTTTCTATTGACATTTGAGAGTAAGAGATAGATAGAAGAGAGGAGTGATGCTGCTATTCTCCAAAATTCCATTCTTTAATGATTCTATACTAGGTAGGCTTACGTTGCGTGCTTTTTTCATTGCTTGTACTTCACATTTCTCTTGTCTCGCTAAGAAAATATAGTAAAGCAATAGAGTAAAAATATGGATCTAAATATCTTTAATAAGCACAATGCTCTACATTATAAGATTACAGTGATATATGTAGTTTTGCCCTAGCTGCACTCTGAGTAAAAATAATCGAAATGTGGTCGTATTTTATATATAATTGTTAAGTAAAAAAAATTGTGTCTAACTGTTTAACTGACAAAATAATATTGATATTGACCATGACAGTTTGCGAGTCCTCTTCGCTTTCGCGTAGAGCGATACTGCATAAAGCATTGTGCTTACTAAATATATTTATATTTGTACTTTTGCTCTATTGCCTCACTATATAACCCCGAAATATATATATATATATAAAATTTTATTTTATAAATTTTGTATATCTTACAATATAAAAAAGTACATTTTATTGTAGATATAAATAAAAAAAAATAAAGGTTGCATTGCATCAAAGTTTGTGTAATTTATTAATATGTACTTAAAAATTAAAAAATTAATTTTTCTTGTTAACTACATAATTTTTTAAAATTCAAGCTGTCGATCAATTAAAATCCCCAAACAAATTTTTTGTGTGTCTTTTTATTACAACAATAGGCAAACTAAAAATGAAAAAAAGCGAAAATTCCTTTAAAGTAACATTAGAGCAAAATCTTAAATGCTACAAATCCTTAGGTCGGCAAAAAAGGATTGTTTCAAAATATTTTTAAAAAAATTACACGTATATTTATTATTGCCTGGTTTTTTTAGTTTGATCAAAATCAAGAAATCTATATTCTCTTTATTTTGATTGGTAGGTCAAATGTTTCGAGAATTTCTAACACAAACAAAGTATATCTGTATCATATCAAACGAAGTACACGTTGAGAAGACGCATGGCAACAGTTCTAGAAGCAACAACAAACTTTGTGCGCTCACATTCGTAATTTGTTATTCATATTCATATAAGTATACAAATAAAATTAGTGCTACGAAACCAGTAACTAATGCTCATTTTGCCACTTGTTTTGTATATTAATGAATTTTTTCTAATGGCTACGATAACAGAATTGCCGGACAAAGCAATTACTAATATTTTAGAAAAGGAAAGCATCAGCTTCGAAGAAATCGTGAATTTTAAATCCACGTGTAAGAGATTCGAGCAGATAACATTATCCAACAAGTTTTGGGAAAGGAAATATTATCAGAGGTATATTTTTATTTCTAATTTTCTTATATCTATTTTAATATTTATTTTATTTAATTTATTATAATTTATTTATATCTATAAGAAAAAAAATTAGCTGCCGTAGCTAAAAGCTGCGTGTGATAATTAGATTTCAGTCGTAATATATAGATCGCGAACATCTTATCTGTGATATTTATTTATTTGGTGCAACAGCAAACATTTATGCTACCTGATACTTATTTATTGGATGAAATAGCAAACCGTTTTGCTGTAATTTAGAAATTTATTTTGCAAGCCATGATTAGCTACGGTAGTAAAAATTTTTTCTTCCGTATATTTTACATTTAATCAATTTTCATCATTCAACAAAAGAAAAGTAAAATGAAAAAGCAACAATAAAAAAGTAAAAGTAAAGGTATTATTACCTTGTTATCTTATTAATTTAATTAAATTGTGTCTGTGCATGTACGTTTGCGCGCGCACGCGTTTGTATTTATAATATGTGTCTATTGAATCGATAGAAATAAAAAATAAGCATGTTTTCGACGTTAAAATTTAATAAAATTGTAGTAAAAATCAAAATTTAATGAAGCCGAAATCTTCATACATCTATCGGCTCGATGAGTCACTATTTAATCTACATCGATCATTGCAAATTTCTCACCATTCGATAAAAATAGCTTGCTATTGCTTATAGTTATTTAGTAATTGTTTTTATAGCTTTTAATTTCAACTTTTTTATCTAGGTTTCATTATTAAATTATGAGCATAAAAATTATTTTATTTTTTATTAGTTTCTTTGGTTATAACATGTTTAAAAATGTATGTGCATAGTTTTTCTAAATAAATTCTTTTAAATTGAATCATGTGATTTTAAAACAACGCATCTACTCAACTAAACTTCTCATTTAAAAAAATTTATAGTATTTGCTTTGATATTTTTAAACATATTACAAAAGATAAAAACTTTGATTATTTTGCACAAAACAGGAACACATTTTATTAAAAATGATCATGGACATATGTTGTTTTAAAAATACATAAGATGTATATTATTTGTAAACAATATAAATTGTTTGTGTATAAGTATAGTTTATTTATTAAATAAAACCACATTTATGCATAAAAAACAATATTTTATCATTAAATTATTCAAATAAGTGGTTTTTGTTATAATTCTTTGATTAAATCATCTACGTTTGTTCTTGCATCGAGGCCATTGAAAAATTTCTTCGTAAGAGTTAAGCTTTTAAAGAAGGTAATGTCGGCGTGTAAGAACGATTATATTTCTTTAGACGAATAGTGTATTGAATCAATTCGTCTCTCTTTCGCTATATTACATCCAGGACTTTTTTTATAAGATTTAAATCGATAAACTAATAATTAATTTTTATTTTATTATGACACTTGCATTTGTCGATTCTATTATTATTAATTTTATTATTAATGTTTTTTGAGATTATGCTCAGCCAGTGAATTGTTTAAATATTAAAGTGCGCAATTTATGACTAAGATATTCACTCATACATTTACTCATATTTGTATATGCATTTCAATTTATTAAGGTTTGAAAACAACACAAGAGATGGAAAAATACTTTTTCTAATAAAATGAAAAAATAAAAAAAAAATGTTTAAACCACTGATAGCGTGTTCAAGTTAAAACTTTAAAATTCAAAACGCTTTTTTAATTATTGCATTATTTGTCTATGATGATTTTTCGTCGAGTTTCAGCGGTTTAAAAATAGCCCTTTTTCTAACATAAAAAATGTTCCCTATTTTTTTAGAGTAGTATATTTTTTAAAAAATTAATTTATTAAAATGTATTTATGTGTAGCATAGTTTAATATAATTTTTGAAAATTTCCTTTCTTAATTTTAGATGCTCTACAGCGGAAAAAAAATAAAATAGAGAAAAACGGAAGAAAATATTTCATCATACTGATTTCAAAGAAATACTAGAAGAAGGACTACATTGTATCCAAAAGTTACAACAATATACGTTTTTGATATCGGAAAATAAGTTATATGATACTGATAAGAAACAATTGGAACATATTTTGCGTTCAATTGCTGAGAATTCCATCAAGTATTTTTTTGTGTGGGATGAGATAAATAAGATTTTTGCACAACAATCATGGTAAACTAAATTGTCATTGACATTATAAATTAATGTAATTATATGTTGTAAGTAATATGTCATCTTTTTTTTTTAGCAAATTTTTGTCCGACTTGACACGTAAATATAATTTTGAACTAATTTTTTATTATCTAAAACAGCATCGAAACATGCATAAGCAAAGAAAATTTATGAATATGCCAACAAAGTCAATTTTTGAAAAACAATTTACGATCGTGGCATAATATTTTTAGTCACACGTGTCCTATTCGGTCGTAAAAATATAGTTAGATGGAATAGCGCAGGCAGTACTATTTCGCCTGAAAAAAAATATCCACGTCATTCAATTTGCTTTACGACTTTAAAGTAATTTTCTTTTTGGAAAGATAACAATATTGATGATAATTTCTGGAATGAAATTGAATCAAGGCAAATTATGTATATATTCGATGAATAAATATTTTTGGAATTAGAGATCCATGAATTGTATCAATTATTAATGATATCAGATTTTAAAATCAAACATATGCAATATGTAAGTTAGTCCAAATTATATTAAATTATAATAATACTCTCTTATGCGTTGCGCATATATGATTATAATTTTTATATCTTATAAATGTTCAATATGTAACTTTTCTAATATAATTTAATTCTATTATTAATTTAATATAGATTGCAGAAAGTTTTCAAAAATATCTATTGACTTTTACGTATCATATTGTAGCTAGAAGACTTGGCATACATACTGTTTTGAGATCAAATGGAATGGATATATTAGTCATATGGAAATCTAAATAGTAAGTATAATATAATTTTAATTTATTGCTAAAACTGTTTCAATATTTTTGGATACATATTTTTTTATAAAGGCATTTCTGCGATTTCTCCTTATTTATTTGTTGTAAACTAAAACATTTGTTGTAAATAAAACAAGAAAAAAAATGCATAGAAATATTTTTTTTTGGAGCATTTAGCAATACGTTAACTTGCGCATTTATACACACATACACAAAAGAAAATAATTAAATCTTTTTCTCTTGGTAAGACATTAAAGGCATTTTAATTTTTATATGAAACAATATATAATTTCTTTTAAAAGAATATTCTTTTTATTTATTTTGCACACAAACATATTCATACATAGATTAAAAAAAAAAAAACGCTTTATAAATTATATTTCACTAATAAAAATTAATTTAATTTTTTATAACTTCTTATTAACATGTACAAAATGATGAAATAACTTTATATGCAAAATAACAGATGTATAATAAGTTAATTTATTTAATTAAAACTTATATAATTTTTTTAAACATGTAAGGTATTTTCTTTTGCTTTCTTATAAAGAAAGTGTTTTTGTTTTTGTGACAAAATATTTTTTCTAATTTTTTATATCAGTGTTCTGAATATTCTAAAACGTCAAAAAGTCACATTTATTAAAAATGACCGTACGTATGTATATGTATATGTGTGTGTATATGTATGAAATATTTGTATAAGTTTCACTTTTGCAAATTTTGAGGGTATCAGGAAGCTTTTTTAACCTAAATAAAGTATCAGGATGCTTACAGTATAAAGAATGCTTGGTATTGAATTTAATGAAAATTAGTGAGAGCTTATTTTTTATAAAACTTTGAATTTTTTGGGAAATGTCTATGCATGCTTTAACTTTTTCAAATTTCGAGATATCGAGCTAAATATTTTAACATGATAAAATTTTCTTTATGAAGAAGCCAAAATTGAAAAACGTTTATTCTAAGGGAGAGCTTTGTGAACGAAATAAAACGATAAGGAAGCAATGTGCAAGTTTTTAATTTGCACAAATTACATATTTTTTATCTTACACTAAAATTTGCGATTAAATCTCTTCGATAATTTTTAAAAATTAAGCTTGTTGTGCAGGAGAAATTTATACACATTTTTAAACAGTGTTAAGTAAAATATTAAAAAAATTATGACTGTTAATTACAATAAACATTCTTACTACATGTTTATATATATGAATATACAAATGTTTTTTTTTTTTTATTTTCAGTAACACAAATGTGAATAATGCAGAGTATTTTTATTTCAGCGTGATTTGAATCCATCAAATATTATATATAGAGAGATATGGTCAAATAAAAATAGATTTAGTGATAAAACAACCACAATATATTTGAGTTAATAATTTTTTATATTTGATTTTTTATATTTCTTATATTAAATTAATGTAATTAATAAAAATAATATTCAAATTATAAATAAATAACATGTTTAATAATATTAATCCAATAAATTTCAATATATTGTAAATCAACGAATGAAAGTAATAAAATTCTTTTTATTGTTTTATCTTTATTTGAAATTTTCTTTACATACCTGTTTTTTTTAGTTAATACAAGAAATGATGAAAATATTCTATCGAATATTAGTATGTAATTATAATATATATTGCGATTGGAATTTAAACATCTTCCTTAGTTTTCTACTTTTATGCCTCTCAAATAATAAGAACATTGAAATTAAATACGAAATTATTACAAATACACTAGAGATAAGTCAAAATACATCGTATAATGTAATTTAATATATATAATATTCACATATCAAGATATGAAAAGATTATCTTAATTATAATTATTTATAACTTAAGGTATTATTTTAAAAATTGCTTATAATAAGAAATATTGAATTTTGTTATTATGTTTACATAGACTAATTCTGACGAAGTCAAGATATCATTAAAAAGAAAGTCAGATCAAGAGTCGCCGTTGGAATAATCATAAAGTATTCATGGCAGTATTTTCCTTTTTATAATCATTATGCCGTAATTATTGGCTGGCACTGTGAATGTAATATGATGTTCAAGAACACATTGGCTGAAGAACTGGTGTATGCCCATATCTACCATGCTCTAAATATTTTCACAGTTATAAATGTGACGAATTTTCACATGATGCCCATCAAACGCATTACATCCTTCTCGCTAATCAAAATAGAATATGTTATGTATCAGAAGGTATGGGATTATTAGTAGCATTCTTATAAATCATGTCTGTGTTTTATGCTCTTTTATTTGTAAAATGTAGAATATGTCTTTTTTTTTATTTTAGATTAGGGATGTGTCCAACAAAAGAAATCGATAACATAGTGTTACGTCCAGACTCTTTGAAGGATGAGTCGCAAGAAAGGAATACGCAATAACTACTTTAAATATCCCGAAATCAAACGCCTTAAGGGCGCAAGAATCGGGTCGAGCGAACTCGAAGGTC
>JBCEZX010000019.1:1003642-1015360 GCA_039654345.1 Cataglyphis cursor
AAGTAAATTATATATATATATTTTTTTTTAAATGAAAAAATTTATATTGATACTTATAAATTTTTTATTTTATTCTAAATATTAAATTATATGTAATTATTTTATATTTATATATTCTTTCAAAAATATATTTATTAAAATTTATTGCTCATATTATGGAGATATTAAATATAATTTTTGAAAATCCTTTTTTAGTTTTAGCTGCTGTACTGCGGAGAAAAAGTATAGCAGAGAAAAACAAAAGGAAAACTTTCATCGTATCAATTTCAAACAAATGTTATATTATATCGAAAAGATACAAAATTATGCGTTTATAATGTCGGAAAATATGTTACGTGATACCGACAAGGAACAATTGGAACGTCTTCTGCGTTCAATTGCCGAAAATTCCATGACGTATTATTTTGTGTTGGATGAAATGAATAGAATTTCTGCTAAAAAATCATGGTAAAAAATTGAATAAACTAAATTATTATTGATATTAAAAATTAATGTGACTTTTGTATAGTTAATATATAATTTTTCTTTCAGTAAATTATTTTCTAATTTGACATGTGAATATTACTTTAAGCTGATTTTTTACTATCTGAAACAGTATCGATTTATACATGAGCAAATGAAATTTATGAAAATGCCGAAGACAGAACAGATTTTGGAAAAACAACTTACGATCATGGCGCAATATGTTCAGCCACATGTCTCTTATTCGGCCATAAACACGTGGTTAGATAACATAGCGCAGACAGTACTATCTCGCCTGAAAAATGAATATCCAGCTCATTCAATTTGCTTTACGACTTCAGAGCAATTTTCTTTTTGGAGAGATAACAATATTGATGATAATTTCTGGAATGAAATAGAATCAAGACAAATTATGTGTGTTCTCGAAAGATATATATTTTCCGAGTTAGAGTTTCATGAATTGCATGAAATATTAATGACATTAGATTTCGAAGCCGAATATATAGAATATGTAAGTTATTTTTAATTATTTTAAATTGTAATTATAATCCATAATGCACTGCAGAAATGTAATAATTATAATTTTTATATCTTATCAATGTTTAATATACAATTTTTTTAAATATAATTTAATATAGGTTGCAGAATATTTTCAAATACTTCTAATGACTATCACGTATCACATTGTAGCTAGAAGACTCGGCATACATACCCTTTTGAGAGCTTTCTGTGATAAGAATCTTGCAGTTATGTGGAAACCAAAATAGTAAATATATCTTTAGTGTACTAAAACTCATTCAATATATATATATAGTGTATATATACAAGTTATATAAATTTGTTATATAAATTTCTATGATTTCTTACGTTATTTACATAGCCATAGTATATACTATGTCTATGGTTATTTATTTGTTTTAAATTAATGAAATAAAAGATCGTAGCATAAAAATATACATACATACAAAAAGATAACAATAATCTTTTCTCGGTAAGAGATTAAGATCGTCATAAAGTTTTTATATAAAACATTATAATTTTTTTTACAAAAATGTTTCTTTTATTTATTTCACACGTAATATGTTCACATATTTAGATTTAAAAAAATAACATTTTATAAATTATATTTTACCCCCCCAAAAAAACCAATTAATTCTTTATAAATAATTCTTTATAAAAAAAAACTTTGTGTTAACATGTCTGGAACGATAAAATAACTTTATGAAAATAACCAATGGAATTTATTTAAAAGAAAACTTGTATAATTATTTGAAATATGTTAGACATTTATTTTTTGATATTTAAAGAAATATGACAAAACACTTCGATTATTTTAAAAATGTAGTTTCAATAGTAGCTTGTTGCAACAACTGAAATTTCTGCACATTTACAATCAGTCCATTGCAAATGTTAGAAATGTTATAAATTTTAAATACAATGAACATTCTTGCTACAAGTTTAAACGCATCTATATGTATATATATTTTTTTTTATTTTTAGTAAAACAAACAATTGGACTGATGCAGAGCTCTTTTATATAAATCCGGAATCCATTCTACTTTATCCAGCAAACATTAGCAGAAAACATTCAATTAATAAAAATTTATACATAAAGCATTCACAATATATTCAGGTTGATAACTTTTTACATTTAATTTTTTATACTAATTTTAAATATAACAGTCAATTATAAATAACATGTTAATGCAATGAAACTCAATACATTTTATACCAATGAATGAAAAAGTATTAAAATTCTCTTTATTATTTTATCTGCAATCAAAAATGTGTTATCAAAATTTTACTTGCATGTTTTTTTTAGCTAATAAAAATAATGCTACATTTCTATATTAAACTAAAATATGATCATCAAATAAATTTCTTTGAAGAAACGGAATTCAAATGGAATTTTAAGTGGACATTAATCTTCAATTTTCTACGACAACATTTAATGACAGATGTCGAATACGCAAATATTGAGATTAAATACAAAAATATTACAAGTGCAATAGAGGTAAGTTATAACACATTATATAATGTAACTTAATATATTTAATAGTTAATACTTAGTAATACTTAGTATATTTTTTTTATATAACAATGCATAAAAAGATTATATTAATTATAATTATTTATAATTTGAATCATTATTTTGAAAATTGCTTACGTAACAAAATAACAATTAAATTTTGCTATTATGTTTCTAGGTTAGATCTAACAGAGTAAATAAGAAATTATTAAATATGAGGACAAGAGATGTTAGATTTGCCATTGGAATGATTGTAAAGCATTACCACATGTCATACTATATTGCTCATGAGGGCGTAATAATTGGATGGCAAATGGATCGTAAATGTGACAAATATAAATTAAAAAATAAATTAAGCAAAACTAATATTTTCCCATATCTACATCAATGCCCTGAAACTTATTACTTCTGCAACAATTCACGATTTTGTAATAATGAGCAGCTGCACTACATTATTCTCACCGAGAATAATAATATTTGTTATGTGCGACAAAGTATGTTTTTTTAGTAGCGTTCTTATAAAGGACGTATGTGTTTTACAATCTTTTATCTTATACCTTTTATTTGTGCAATTATATCTTTTTTTTTATTTTAGGTCAACTAGACATATGTCGTCCAAAACAAATCAATAACGTAGAAATTGGAAAATACTTCTCCAGTTTTGAAGGCACTTATTACGTACCGAATGAAAACTTAAGACAATGTTATCCAGAAGATACCGCTGTAATACCCAGTATACTTGCTGAAAACTTTGCACTACTTATGCCTTAATAGTACCTTAGCCTTGATATTTGAAGCATCTGCAAAAGTCATTTCTAACACTCGTTAATTAATAATGACACGCACTATGAAAGTTTTTTTAGACTACGTATCGCTCCCTCAAATTCTTCATTACAACTCTAAAAATTTTGTTGAGATTCCATCATCCAGTCCGCGACGTTGTGCATTACTTATAATATGGCCACAAAAAAATTTTAAAAACGTATTACTTATTCTATTGTTTAATATAATTTTTGAAAATACAAATATTTTTTGTCTTCATTTTAGATAATCTAAAGCGAAAGAAACTATAATACAAACAGAAAAAATGAATTATTTTACTATTTTAATTTTAAAAAACAAATATAGAAGCAAGTGCAAAATATATAAAAATTTATAATATTGAATAATATTTGCAGAAGCAATTCATTTTTGAAATTTTTAAAAGAGTTTATTATCAGAAAGTCACCAAATGCCTTCCCTGGCATGTATATATATTATTGTATTAATACAATAAATAAGCTCTCTAAATTTTGATATATACATCATATAATATATATAACATCATATATTATATTTTCTTTAATTGATTATACTTTTTAGTTTCTTCTTTTCAAGTTTAAATGTTTTTTTTTTTATATTTAAAATATTTCTAGCAATTGTTCTTGCTTGTATTTATTATGTATTTATTATGTATTTATTATGTGCCATTATCTCATGAAAAGCCAGTGAGTGTAGTAACGTTTTCTCAAATTTTACACATGTTTGTCTTACATTTGGTGTTATCTTTGTATGTGAAACATAGATTCTTTCTTTAAGCACTTATGTTAATTTAAGATTTTATTTTTACTCTCTCATATCATTCTTTTACATAATATATTTGAATTATTTACAGGTACATTCAAAAAAAAATTTACGTATTGACATGATCCTTTAGATTAACAGATAATTTAGATTCTCTAATTTTCAATCTAACGACCTAGCCTAACCGAGAAGATAATTAATGATATGGATAGATAGGAGACATTATGCTGATATGAGAAATCTGTGCTTTTATATTTACGATTATGTTTCTTATTAACAACTAAAACCATAAACTAAGATTGTTAACCTATAATGTTATAAGCTAATTTTATTATTATTTTGCTGAAGAATGTCCCAAAATATATTCTACATCTCTTTTGTTCTTATAGTGAATATTTTATACACAATAAAACATGTTGCGCCCCACGTAGCACGCTTGGCTCTAATTGCCTTCCTTCCGAATTTAAATTTAGCTATAATATTGCGTATTTCTAATGTTGGACAATAAATTTTTGTATTTTAATAAAAAAAAGAATTTGTCTTTTCATTATATAACAATGGGCAACCAAAAATTTCCAAAAATTATTTTTAAATACATTAGAGTAAAATCTTAAATGCCATAAATCTTTAGAAAAATGAAAAGAGACCGTCTGGAATCTTTTTCAAAGCGTTATTCATTCTTGCCTTGCTTTTTTACTTTCACATTTTAGTTTTAGTTTTTGACCAATAAAAATCAAGAAATCTATGTTCTTTTTATCCTGATTGGTTAAATGTTTCAAAGCATTTCTAGCATTAAACAAAATGCATCTGAGTTTACACCAAAAAGCACATGTTACAGACGCCTGGCAACAGTCTTAGAAGCAGCATTAAAGTTTGTGCATTCGTGATTTGTTTCATATACATATAATTAACTATATAAATAAAATTAGTGATACGAAATCAATAAATAACGCTCATTGACTGTGCTTTTGTTTATTGAATTTATTTCCAATGGCTAAGATAACACACTTGCCCGACGAAGTGATTGCTATTATTTTGGAAAATGAAAGCATCAACTACAAGGATATCGCGAATTTTCAGTCCACGTGTAAAAGATTTCATCAAATAACGCTGCCCAACAGCTTTTGGAAAAGAAAATATTATGATAAGTATGTTTTTATTTATGAATTCCTTATTTTAATTTATTTATATTTATTTTATACTCGAACAATTTTCATTATTTAACAAAGTATTTCCACAAAAAAGTAATAAAAAAGTAAAGTTATATTATTACATTGTTATCTTAATTTAGGTTTTCTTAATTTAAGTTGTATGTGTGCCACAGGAAAACACGCACACGCACGCGTGCGCGCAAACATGTTGTTTTTCTAAATATTTATTTAAAACTACTAAAAATATAGATTGCAAATAAATTTTTTTGCACTTGTATTTAGTGAGTTTTTTATTTTTGTATTATTTAGATTTTGTAATAAAAATAAAAATTTAATTTATAGAATAAAAGAAAAAACACTAAATTAAAGTAATCTTATAATTTTTTAAATTATAAAATTTACAATATTACCATTATGTATAAATGTTTACTTATATATTAATATTTAAACACTTTTACTACATTTATTTTCGTTTCAGAATTGCTTTCTAAAATATTCATTTTATCTTTAAATTTTATCTTTTAATGAATAATTATATCTTTTCAAAATTATAATGTAACGTATTTTTTTATAATTATCAAACTTTATGCTCTTTTTTTATCATCTTATATATTATATAACATTATATGCAATCAGTTATATCTATTTAGATATTGTAAAGATAGAACATATATATTTATTAAAATTTTCTTTCAGTTTTTATTTTCATTTTGATAACATGTGCAGAATAAAAAACATTTTTACACAATTAATTTTTACTCAATTTCTTTCACTTAAATGTGTTTCAAAGTAATAAACTTAAATTACGCGAAATTATCACACCAAAAGTACTTAATAACACATTGTGTATGGTATATATGTATGTGTATATATGTGTATGGTAAAAATTGCTATTCATTAATATTGTAATAATTATGATTTGATTAAATATGTAAATCATATATATTTTCCTTTTATATAAAAGAATCTATATTGCTATGTATAAATCATATATATCTTCCTTTAAAATAAAAGAATCTATATTACTATTTATAAATTTTTTATTTTATTTCAAATATTAAATTATATATAATTATTAAATATTTGTATATTCTTTAAAAAATATATTTATTAAAATTTATTGCTCATATTATGGAAATATTAAATATAATTTTTGAAATTCTTTTTTTAATTTTAGCTGCTGTACTGCGGAGAAAAAGTATAGCAAAGAAAAACAAAAGGAAAACTTTCATCATATCAATTTCAAACAAATATTATATTATATCGAAAAGATACAAAATTATGCGTTTATGTCGGAAAATATGTTACGTGACAAGGAGCAATTGGAGTGTCTTCTGCGTTCAATTGCCGAAAATTCCATGACGTGTTATTTTGTGTGTGATAAGATAAATAGAATTTTTGCTCAGAAATCATGGTAAAAAAAATTAATAAACTAAATTGTTATTGATATTAAAAATTAATGTGACTATTGTATAGTTAATATATAATTTTTCTTTCAGCGAATTGTCTTCTAATTTGACATATGAATATTACTTTAAGCTGATTTTTTACTGTCTGAAACAGTATCAATTCATACATGAGCAATTAAAATTTTTGAGAATAAAGAAGACGGAACAGATTTTGGAAAAACAACTTACGATCATGGCGCAATGTTTTCAGCCACGTGTGTCTTATGCGACCCTAGACACGTGGTTAAATGGTATAACGCAGACAGTACTATCTCGTGTGAAAAATAAGCATCCACGTCATTCAATTTGCTTTACGACTTCAGAGCAATTTTCTTTTTGGAGAGATAACTATATTAATTATAATTTCTGGAATGAAACAGAAGCAATACAAATTATGCATGTTCTCAGAGAATATATATATTCCGAGTTAGAGTTTCATGAATTGCATGAAATATTAATGACATTAGATTTCGAAAGCGAATATATAGAATATGTAAGTTGTTTTTAATTATTTTAAATTGTAATAATAATCCATAATGCACTGCGCAAATGTAATTATAATTTTTATATTATCGTTCAATATAAAATTTTTCTAATATAATTTAATATAGATTACAGAACATTTTCGAACATTTGTATTGGCTGCCACATATCACATCGTAGCTAGAAGACTCGGCATATACAGCTCTCTGAAAACAGAGAGAACGGATATTCAAGTTAAATGGTCACCAAGAGCGTAAATATGATTTTCATCTATTGCTAAAACTCTTTCATACATGTTTTTATATAGAGTTTTTATATAGAGTTTTATATACATGTTTTTATATAGATTTTTATGATTTCTTAGATTAATTACTTGTAATATAAAAATATTTTCTTCTCGAATATTAACACAACTTTACGTGTTGTGTTATATATACACAGAGATAATAATAGTCATTTTTTTCTCGGTAAAAGATTAAACTCATCATAAAATTTTTATATGAAATAATATAATTTCTTTTACAAAAGTCATTCTTTTATTTATTTTAAACATAATATACTTATATATTTAAATTTAAAAAATAACGTTTTATAAATTATATTTCACCAAGAGAAACTATTAATTCTTTATAACTTTGTGTTAACATGTATGAAATGATATAATAACTTTATGCAAAATAATCGATAGAATTTATTTTAAAAAATTTGTATAATTTTTTAAAATATGTTAGACAATTATTTTTTATTTTATATTGAAAAAAGTTTGGTGTCAAAACACTTTGATTATTTTTAAAATGTTTTAAAACAGCTTTTAAAACATCTTTTAATAATCTTTTAAAACAGCTTGTTGCGACAATTGAAATTTCTGCACATTTATAATTAATCCATTGCAAATGCTAGAAAAATTATAAATTTTAATTACATATAGAACATTCTTTCTATATGTTTAAACGCATATATATGTATATAAAAAAATTTCTTTATAGATTCAGGAATACAAACAATGAGGATAATCTAAGAGGCTTTTTTTATGTACCTTGGAACAATCACGTGCCATTTTTCAATTCAAACGATATTCGATTTCTTATGGATTCTCCAGATTTTGTACATATACCGATATCAAAGCTTCCATGTATTCAGGTTAATAATTTTTTATATTAATTTTTTATATTAATTTTAAATTATTAATAAATATAACAGTCAATTATAAGTCTTGTAAGTAACATGTTAACTTAATGAATCTTAATACATTTTATATCAATGAGTAAAGATAATACAATTCTCTTTATTCTATATGCAATCAAAAGTGTATTATCAATATTTTATTTGCATGTCTTTTTTTAGCTAACTAAAGAAATAATGAAATATTTCTATAATAAACTTAGAAATGATCATAAAATACAATTGAATTGGAATTTCAAACTCTTCAATTTTTTACGGAATTTTACGTCAGATGTTGACCACGCTACTCCTCAAATGGAAAATATAAAAGAGGTAGGTTATAACACATTGTATAATGTAATTTAATATATTCATATATATGAATATATCAATATATAAAAAGAATATAATATTAATTATAATTATTTAGAAATGAATATTAATTATAATTATTTATTCGGTTATTACATTATTTTAAAAATTGCTTGCATAAAATATCGATTAAATTTTGCTATTATGTTTCTACAGGAATTTGACACAATGAAGAAATCAAATAAGAGAACAGAAAATGTTAGATTTGCCGTTGGAATGATAGTAACTCATTTGCACGACTCTGATGATCGTGTTGGCGTAATAATTGGATGGCATCGTAAATGTGAGCTACATTTCCTAGAAAAATTATACAGAACTAATATTTTCGCAAGTCGTTGCTTTGAAACTTATTACGCCTTCGCAAAAACACGATCACAAGTTGACTATTGTATTCATGAACAGCTGCACTATATTATTCTCACTGAGAATAAAGATAAATGTTATGTGAACCAAGGTATGATTATTAATAGCGTTCTTATAAAGAACATATATGTTTTATAATCTTTCATCTGTGCAAATGTAAAATATATTTCTTTTAAATTTTAGATCGATTATTTACATGTCGCCCCAAAAAAATCAATAACATAGAAATTGGAAGATACTTCTCCAGTTTCGAAGGTACTCATTACGTACCGAATGAAAACTTAAGACAATGTTATCCAGAAGATACCGCTGCAATAGCCGAAATACTTGCCAAACAATATTTTTTATTATCTTAAGATGTACAACAGTTCTTTCAATAACATATTTTTCAATTTAGCTTTCATTGTGTATGTACATATGTATATTATGTAGTATACATGCATATACATATGTATACATATGTATAAATATAGACTATTATTTTATATTATAGTTTTGTAAATCTTACATTGTAAAAAAATATTTTTTGCTGTAGATTTACTCAAATACGAAAAATAAAGATATATTCTATAAAAATCTGTGTAATTTATTAATATGTACTTAATAATTAAAAAATTTATACTTAAAATTTTTAAAGGATTATTGTAAATAAATGATTTCGACTTTATACACGAGAGAATGTCAAAAAATTTCTTTTCATAAGTAAAGTATATTGTCACATAGCCTTAGAGCTTTTCAAAATATGTAATTAAAAGTTTTATAAATATTTTAAAAAACATATTATAATTTTATTGTTTAATATAATTCTTGAAAATTAAAATATTTTTTATCTTAATTTTAGATATTCTAAAGAAAAAGAAACTGTATAATACGAACAGAAAAAAAAGAATCATTTTACAATTTAAATTTTAAAACTTTAAATTTTAAAAGACAAATAAAAGGAAGTGCAAAATATAATAAGAATCTATAAATAATAAATGTATAATATTTGTGTAATAATTGTATAGTATCTATAAATAATACTGTATAATATTTACATAAGCAATTAATTACTGAAATTTTACACATCAAAGGACAAAAGAATAGTTTGAACTTGTAGAAAATCACGGAATGCCCTTCTAACATGTATATTAATAGATAAGCTTTCTAAAATTTGATATATACATTTCATAATTTATATTTTATTTAATTAATTATATTTTTAGTTCATCTCTTTTTCAAGTTTAAATGTTTTTTATATTTATAGTATTCCTAACAATATTGCGCTGTTTTTGGCTGTATATATTTATTCTTATTTATTTCATAATTATTTATCTTCTAACCTTGCTATGCTCACGATCTATGTCATCATCTCATGGAAAGCCAGTGAATCTAGTAGTCTTCTCTCAAATTTTACACATGTTTGTTTCACATTTGATATTATTTTTGTATGTGGAACGTTGATTCTTTTTTAACAGCATTTATGTCGATTTAAGATTTTATTGTTACTCTCTCACAACATCTTAATTTTACATAATTTATCTGACTCCATTTATATTTGAAAAAAAATTTTACGTATTGACAGGATCATTTAAATAATTTAAATTCTCCAATTTCCAATCTAACAATCGAGAAGTTAATTAATGATCCTCATAATGACATCGAGATAACACAGATAACGTACATTCTTATGATATAATGATATGAAATATAGTAAGAGACATTATGATGATATAAGAAATCTCCGTTTTTATTTTTGCGACTGTTTTTTATTAACGGATTAAAATCAGGACTAAGACCATTAATCAATGATGTTCTAATTTTATTAATTATATTTCCGTTAATGAAGGTCTAAGAAGGGGCCAAAAGTCCGTCTTTATATTCTATCTTTTTTGTTCGTATAATATAAGCGTTTGAAAGAATGATAATAATATTATCTTCCTAATAAATAATATAGCTTTTTGGTCTGCGCATTAAATTAAAAAAAAAACTGTGCATTGATTTTTTTATAAAAAATACACATTTATTGTGTTTCTTTTGATTTATTCCTGAAAATTAATCTTTTAAAACTGATACCATTCTTGAATTAATAAAACTCGCCTTCAAAATTACGCGTAATTCCTTTCAAACATTTTATAATTTCTTAAATTATAAAAATAATTTTTGGTAAAAAAAAGATGTTTTTTTAACTACATAATTTTTCATATTTTCAAGCTGAAAATCATTTAAAATTCTCAAAACAATTTTTTTACCCTTTTATTGCCCCTCTAACAATGGGCAACTGAAAATATCATTAATTTCTTTTGAAATGACATTAGAGTGAAACCTCAAATGCCATAAATCTTTAGAACAATAAAAAGAGAAATTCTTTTGGAATTTTTCTTTAAAGAATTATTCATTCTTGCCCTTCTTTTACTTTTTAGTTTTTGACCATTTTAGATTTTGAACCAAAGGAATTTTCGTTATCCTGATTGACAGTCGTTTCGAAGAATTTCTAATACTGGGCAAAGTACATCCGAGTCTACATCATATGAAACGAAGCGCGCGTTACAGACACATGACAATAGTCCTACAAGATAGAAATTTTGTGCGCTCACATTCAGTGATTTGTTATATATACAGTGATTTGTTATATATTGTGACGTTGCCGTCCCGCGCGCGTCCATCGGATCTCTCCCCGATCGCTGAGCGCGGAATACGCACCCGC
>JBCEZX010000019.1:1140029-1156665 GCA_039654345.1 Cataglyphis cursor
TGGATGCATGTGGTGGACGTACGGCATGTAAGATTGCGAGCGATATATTATCGATCCACGCGGGGTCCGATAATCGATCCGGTATAATTGCGTCCGGGCATAGGCCCGGCTGACCTTGATTTAACGACGTGTTATTCTCCGCGTCGCTAAACTGACTCTAAGATCCAGTCTCGCTTCCGCGAATTTATCGACGCCGAATTACTCTTATTTAATTTAGCTTATCTTTGGTAATCCATTCGGACACGATTTTTCTAAATTAATAAACCAGTTATTGTTTTATTACGCTTAACAACTTTACATTCTTTTCTTCATGTATTTGTGTGTCGCTCTTTGTCGCCTCTTGCCTCTTTATCGCGTTCGTTCAACATATGCCCTGCCCCTCTATCGTTAGGTGAGCTAGTCCGCCCGCGACGAAATCTACTTCTTTCTTTCGCGTCTTTTTCGCGCCTATCTCGTGTATGTAACGAATTGATACGTGCAAGACCATATCTGGCGCCCAATTAACGTTCTCGCGACTAATTAAAGAGATTTCGTCACGGCACGCGCGGAACACCTTCCATCCCATTCCTGCCAACCGCGTGCATCTTTTTCTCTGCATCGCGTTTTTGACCACGATCCCTTTTCCCGCCATTCAACCCGGGGAAAAATCGTCGCAGTATATGTCACAATATTGTTTATGTATATGGTATTTATTATGTATATGGCACAATAACGTCATGTGTGCAATGTACATGTGCGCAATTAAATCATGTGTGCAAAACATTCATACAAATTCCTTATATTATGTGCGCAATAAAATCACGTGTACAAAACGTTAAATCAATTTTCGTATTTTGTGTGTAATAATACTATGTGTGCATTGTGTATGTGCGCAATCGGCATCGGCACATCTAGCTGGCAAATCTTTACCATAATGTAGGAGCTTCCCCAGAGGGGAAGAATCATTCTCGGAATCACGGAGTCCTCAAGATGAGGGCGATGGACTGCCGAGACTAAGCCATGGGCTCGAGCAGGTCACTGTGGTTCTGCTCGAGGCATAGCAAGGCGACGGAGCAGGGAGAGCTTCCAGCCAGTGTCAGGTCCTCAATAAAGTAGGATCGTCCCATTTGCGCACATTACGGATCGGACACGACAAAATTTCCCGATGGGACATAGGCTCGATCGGACACCGGCCCGTTAGGACACAGGCCCGATCGGACACAGGCTCGATCGGACACCGGCCCGATAGGACACAGGCCCGATCGGACACAGGCTCGATCGGACACCGGCCCGATAAGACACAGGCCCGATCGAACACAGGCTCGATCGGACACAGGCCCGATCAGACACCGGCTCGATCGGATACATATGGCTGCAATTGGACACAGGCCCGATCGGACACCAGCCCGATCGGACACAGGCTCGATCGGACACTGTAGCATGTACTTTGTAGGTCCACAAGGTTTACTCTGCCTACCGGCGAGGTGGGTGCGGGAGGGGGGCCAAAGGCCTTCCTTGCACTCCCACCCCCTGTGTGTGTATATGTGTATGTGTGTGTGCGCGCGCGCGCGTGCTTCCTGTCCATGCATGTACTTTGGTATATATCTGTATCTCTATCGGAGGGCCCAGAAAATTTATAGAGATCTATAGAGAGACTCTGTAATCGCCAAGAGAGAGAGAGAAAGTTGGAGGAACTTCTGCGAGTCCATGGAGGAGATTCCGGAGGCTTCCAGGCTCTGTAGAATACTGGCCCGGATTCAAACTTGCACTACACCTCCCGGACATGGACGTAATTTCGGAAGAACGAATGTCTGGTTTATCTTCTGGAGACCAATTTTCCGGGTTTCAGGAGGGGATCCGATGTCGATTCGGACGGGCGGAGCCCATGCTAAGGGCACGCGCGGGCGACTAAGACTTGGCGGCTAGCATTGTCAAGTCTGAGAGATGAAATGGGCCGCCAAATCCTTTAAGCCATTCAAGTCTGTTGGACCGGATGGAATTTTTCCGGCGCTCCTACAAGAGAAGCTCGGGCAGATCAGCGGACCATACGTTGAGAGCCTGTCTTGCAACACGCTCAAAGCCTTGAGGCTGGCGAAGATGATATTTATACCCAAAGTCGACAGAACCTACTGCACCTCTGCCAAGGATTTTAGACCGATCAACCTGACTTTATTTTTTCTGAAAACATTGAGAAAGCTGGTCGAGTTCTATCTGAGGGATGTTGTTCTTGTGCGGCATCAGCTGCATGAGAACCAACATGCCTGCAGGACGTGCTTCTCTACGGAAACGGCACGTCACTCTCTGGTATCAAAATTGAGAGAGATCTCATGGAAGGAAACTATGTGGTGGGGACATAGAGGATGCTTTTAACAACACTTCACGAGGTGGTTTGCAGGAAAGCAACGCTACGGATTGTCTCAGAGAGGCTGATTGGATCAGAGGTATGCTCCGATGGTATGTTGTAACGAGAAGCCTTCACTTGCGCACAGTACAATTGGACACGTTGCAAAAAACACTGTGATATTAGACACATAAAGTTGCGCACCGTTTGATTGGACACATTTCATTTGCGCACAGTTCGTTTGGACACCGTTACTTTTGGACACAACACATATTTTTGTATAATTTAAAATACATACACACACATGTATGCATGTATAATTTTGAAATTTTTTGACATTTATTATTAACTTCATTTAGTAAATAAACATTTGTTACAGTTCGTTTACACACAGTTCTTTTGCGCATAGTTCTTTTGCGCACATTTCTTTTGCGCACATTTCTTTTGCGCACATTTCTTTTGCGCACATTTTTTTTGTGCACATTTCTTTTATGCATATTTCTTTTGCGCACATTTCTTAACCACGCGCGCGCGCGCACACACACACACACACACACACGGGCGGGTGCAATGGGGGCCTTCAGCATCCTGCACCCTCCCCGCCAGTAGGCAGGGTGGATCTCGCTTTACAACTTAAGACCATTGCATGTTAAAAAATTTTAGTCGTAATCGTAAAGCCGTAAATAAATCAACCAATTACAGTTCAAACATTCTTATTATGTTTTAGAATGTTTGATTATGATTGATCAATTTTCTTACGGCCTTATGATTACGACTAAAATTTTTTAACGTGCAATGCCTTTACAAAGTACATGCTACAGTGTCCGATCAGGCCCGTGTCCGAAATGTGTGCAAAAAAAAACGTGCGCAAAAGAACTGTGCGTAAAAGGAATGTGTGCAAAAAAACTGTGTGTAAACAAACTGTGTGTAAACGAACTGTAACAAACGTTTATTAAATGAAATTAATAATAAATGTCAAAAAATTTCAAAATTATACATGCGTGTGTATGTATTTTTAATTATAGAAAAACATGTGTTGTGTCCAAAAACAACGTGTCCAATTGAACGGTGCCCAAATGAAATGTGTCCAAACGAATTGTGCATAAGTGAAATGTGTCCAATCGAACGGTGCGCAATTTTTATGTGTCTAATATCACAGTGTGCAATTGCAAAATATGTCCAATTATACTGTGCGCAAGTGAGCTTCTCCCGTTGTAACAACGCTCGGCACTACTATCGTATCGGCGGCTGGTTGGATCAAGGGTGCTCACAGGGCGGGGTACTCTCTCCACTTCTTTGGTGTTTAGTACTTGATGGACTACTCAGCAAATTTAATGATAAAGGTTTCTCTGCGCATGGATATGGCGATCATCGTGTGAGGACCCTTTCTGGACACGCTCCTAAATCCCACGTAGAATGCTCTTGGGTTGACAGAGGAATAGTCTGACAACACTGGTCTCTCGGTTAATTCTCCTGGAAAACGGAGCTGATCATATTCATCCGCAGATACAACTGGGCACTGTGATGGTACCCATCTTGGGAGGTATTAGATTGATACCGACCAGATCAGTGAAATATCTTAGAATCATCCTGGATAGGAAGTTGACGTGGAAGGACCATCGGTGTAAGAGTAACACTGACTAACTTGGCTATGTAAATCCTTTGGCCAGACCTGAGCCTTTAAATCGGGAATAAAATTTACTGGATCTTTTCAGCTTCTCTTAGATCTAGACTCCTTTATGCTGTAACAGTATGGTCGTCTGGGGTACAATTAGACTCAACGAAAATATCGCTAAAGCACTTAAGGGCTCTTATCCTAAGAAGAACTCTTGGAGCTATGAGGACAACGCTAATTGCGACAATAGAAATGCTGTTCGACATCGAGCCGCTTTGCTATACGATCATTGCCGCGGCTACATCAGCGGCTTACTGAGATGTGAGGGAAAATGAAGGACTAGGCACACTAAGTTTCCCGACAGAGTCCTTTCTCATCCTATCTTTAGCATGGCGCAGGACAAAATGCCAGCCATTCATGCCCTAAACCTCGTTACCAGCGCTATACGGTGACGAAGCGAGCCACGCGCCGAGGCTAAGTGATTGCGAAAGGATCGAACCACCGGAAATGCAAGGAATTTCGATCAAACGATCTTAACTTGCATTTCGGCCTAACGATTTGAAACAAGCGACACAACCATATACTCGTATAATCATGTCGCTAAGGGATCCCCTCCAAAAAATCAATCAAACAGGAGGCAATGAAAGATACCACCGCGAATACGCGGCGGGCAGTTATAACTATCAATTTATACCTGGCAGTCATTATTACCGATTAATATCGGACAGTTACCGCGATCAACCTAACTCAAGGAATCGCTAATCTAGCCGCGACACGAATTGTTACTCGAACGAAGTCACAGCTGATTTCACGGGGCATGGCACTCTCAACTTCCATCTGTATAAATTGGATATTAGTATAAGACCCAACTGCAGGAAATCTGACGCACCGGAGGAAACTAGCCTCCATGTGCTTTGCGACTGTCCGGCTTATGCCAAAGTCAGTCAGTGGGGCTCTGCTTTTCCGAAGCACCAGCAGGTAGGAGTTTTTTCGATTAGGACTCTCCTCCTCTTTTGGAGACTGAACTGAGAGGTTTTTTATCGGAGAGACACAATGGATTTTGTCTGCGTGTCATAGGTGGAGCTTTGCTATTCTGAGGACTCCCTTCCGCTTCCACACTCAATACTCAATACTCAATGTATCAATTTCTTAAAACCAGATATTATTAAAGAAGAAAATTTTTGTGATATTAATATTTATGATAAACTTGAATTTACAAAGGCTCTGATAAAAACTTAGAGAATAATAGGCAATGTGAGCACAGATTGCAAAGCGCAAAATAATTCAACTTATAATGTGGAAGTAAGTATATGTGTAATGTTAACAAGCGCAAAATCTCTTCTTCTTCTTAGTCGTTTACTCGTATCGAGTGTCTTGCCATCATGGGAGTTTGCATGAAACTCTCTTTCACGTCTCTCGGTCCGCCGCCATTTTAACGTACTGACCAAGCGATAAATCCGTTGTTTTAACTATATGGTCTGTGTACCTTGTTGGTGATCTTCCTCGACTTCTGGTACCCTCTACCTTACCCTGGATTGTTAATTTTTCTAAACCGTCTCTACGGATTACATGTTCGATCCGAAGAATGCCATGATCCTTTCTGAAACGAGGCTCTGTAGCCGTTTTTCTATATGCAGTTATTCCAAGATTGACTGATTTGATCTTCTAGCGACCCATGATATGCGCAGCATCCCCCTCTAACAATACATCTCAAACATGTCGCGTTTGTCGATGGCATGTTTGTCAGTCTCTCTTAGTGCCCAGCATTCAGATTCATATAAGAAGACCGAAAGGACAAGATTCCTTACTAGGCGTATTTTGGTATTGAGGTCGTGATATCATGGCTTTTCCATATTTTTGTTAGTTTTGCTATGGCAACTTTGGCGATGGCTGCTCTCCTTTTTATTTCGTCACTACATCCGCCGATATTTGTAATTAGGGCTCCGAGATAGACATACTTCTGGACCACTTCTATATTATTTATCTGCTTGACCCATGTGCGGTTATTATTGGGTTTGTCCACGATCATTATTTTTGTTTTACTTGATCCTGAGGCCGGCTTCGAGACTCGCTTGTTCGACTCTTTGCAGCAGCATTAATAGTTTCTCTTCTGTCCCTACAAAAAGGATAGTGTCATCAGCATACCTTAGATTGTTGATCTTCTTGCTACCTATAGATATACCATCCCTTCCGTTGCCTTTTTCATGATGCATTCCATAGATGTTGAAAAGTGTGGGACAGAGCACAAAGCCTCTGCCAACACGAAAGCGATCTGTCAGGTGTCCATTCAGCTTTACACGACCGATGTTGATCTCATACAAACTCTTCACTAATGTGATGAGATGTGATGGGGTTCCCACTTCGGAGAGGTACTGCCATATTCTTTCCCATTGTACGCAGTCAAAAGCCTTACTATAGTCTATGAAGTATATATAGTTTTAGCATTATACTGTCTTCATTTTTCAATTATCTATCGCACATTTAAGATATGTTCGCGTGTTCCCCGTCCCGCCTGTTCTTGACAAATTTCTGGTAAGAGATATGATTACAGACGCTCATGGATTACTTGAAGAATAATCTTGCTGGCATGTGATAGCAGAACAATGATGCGGTTCTCGCAAATGTCTTTGGAACCTTATTTATGCAGAGGAATATATACAGAAGTCGTCCAATCTTCGGGCCAGATGCCGGTGTCCCAGATTTTCTGGCATATTTTGTGAATAATCTCCATTTCTGTCTCATCTGTGGCCAATATCATTTCGATCGCCACGTCATCGATTCCTGTTGATTTGTGGCATTTTTATCTTTTCACCGCCGTCTCAACCTCCTCTATTATAATGTCGGTCTCGTTGTCAACGTACAAGACTATTTGTGTTGCTTGATTCTCGTCTTGTGTTCCTTCTCAAGCCATCAGTTGTTCGCAATCTTCCACTGGTTTGCAATATCTGCCTCTTTTGTTAGTAGGATCCCATTTTCCGTCCTTATTCCTCTGTATTGCGGTATAAACATGAGCGTTATCTATTTGATATTTTTAAACATGTCTCTGATTTCGTTCTTATACTTGTGCTCTTCGATTTCTTGGTAACCATTAGGTATTGGTTTTTGTTTTCTCTACACGATCTTTTGTTGTCTACACTCAGATCTTTGTATCTATCTATCTCATTTGGATCTCTTAGTCCCTTTGCTTTAAGTTCCTTACGCTTTTGGATTTTAGTCTAAGTTGAATCTGTGATCCATGTCTTCCTACAACCATCATTTATATCTCTCACTCGTCGGGCCGGGAAGAGGCTCACTTGCGCACAGTTGAACACGTTGCAATTGCACACTGTGATATTAGACATATACCATAAAGTTGCGCACCGTTTAAATGGACACATTTCATTTGCGCACCATTCAATTGAACACATTGTTTTTGGGCACAACACATGTTTTTGTATAATTTGGAATACATACACACGCATGTATAATTTTGAAATTTTTTGACTATTATTATCTTCATTTGGTAAATAAACGTTTGTTACATTTCATTTATACACAGTCCTTTTGCGCACATTTTTTTCCGCACAATTCTTTTGCGCACATTTCTTTTGCCGACATTTCTTTTGCGTACAGTTCTTTTGCGCACATTTCTTTTGCACACATTTCGGACACGCGCCCGATCGGACACCGTAGCATGTAGTACTTCATAAGTTGTAAAGCGAGGTCCACCCAGCTTACTGGCGAGTGGTTGCGGAAGGAGGGCGGAAGCCTCCCCCCCCCCCGTGTGTGTGTGTGTGCGCGCGCGCGCATGCTGAAGAAATATGCACAAAAGAAATGTGCGCAAAAAAATGTGCGCAAAGGAAATGTGCGCAAAAGAAATGTGCGCAAAAGAACTGTGTGTAAACGAATTGTAACAAACGTTCATTTACCAAATGAAGGTAATAATAAATATAAAAAAATTTCAAAATTATACATGCATACATGCGTATGTATTATAAATTATACAAAAATATGTGTTGTGTCCAAAAGTAACGGTGTCCAATTGAACAGTGCGCAAATGAAATGTATCCAAACGAACTGTGCGCAAGTGAAATGTGTCCAATCGAACGTTGCGCAACTTTATGTGTCTAATAACACAGTGTGCAATTGCAATGTGTCCAATTGTACTGTACACAAGCGAAGGCTTCTCGTCGGGCCGCATGGAGTGCCGTTTTCATCTTTATCCACATGTCATTTGCCGAGTCTCCTTGATGATCTTTAGCTTTCCCAAATTCTTGTTTTGCTGCGATCTGAAGTGATGTCATTTTTCAGGTACCATTTAGGGTGGCTACTATTTTGCCGTCTCAGCAATCGCAACTTCATCCTATGTTCGGCTACCAGGTTGGTGTTTCAATCCCTTCCAGGATAGGTTTTGGCATCCCTTACTATTTCTCCAACGAGACTTGATTAATATATAATCTACCTGATTTCTGTACCTTTCTCCTGGTGATCTCCATGTGTAGAGACGTCTGGGGTGATGTTTGAATGCCGCATTAGCTATGTACAAATTGTTATCTGTGCAGAAGTGTAGGAGACGTTCTTCTCTCTCATTTTTCGCCCAAGCCATATTTGCCGACAGTGCCACGTAAGTCATTGTCATTCGTTTCTCCAATTTTGGCGTTGAAGTCTTCTAATATGGTTATCTCCTGTCTTGGTAGATTTCCAAGAATGTCTTCCAATTCTGCATAAAAAGCAGTCATTTTTGCATCGTCTGCCTCGCTGATTGGCGGATATATTTGCACTAGGTTTATATTTGCAGGTCTCGATTTAAAACCTACTACTATAATACAGTCGCTGATTGTGCGATATTCCCTCACAGTATTCTTAAAGAGTTTATTGACTATTACTGCAACACCGTTCCTCGATCGGCTTTCATGGCCAGAATAGAGGATCATGTTACCACTGTTACATGTAAAATGTCCACGTCCAGTCCAATGGGTTTCAGAGAGTCCTATTATGCTGCTACTTCTTTTTCGATAATTGCCAACTTCCCAGCCTCAAGTAGTCCACGGAAGTTCCAGATACCGATTTTTTTAAGGTTCCATAATTTTATTTCAGAAGTTGTGTTTCCATGAAATGCCTGGTTTCCTACATCCACATGGCCGGTCGCATATTTCACACCACCAGGCCTGAATCCTGGGTGGCAATTACTAGTTGGATCGCCAGGCGTTCATTCATTATTATTCCATTCATACCTCATGATGGTACTTGAAGCAAAATAACGCAGTGGGGCCCCGCTTCCTTCTGCGAGTAGATGGGATGTATGATAGGATATATGGGATACTGGACGGAATAAAAAGGGTGGGACGTGGTCTCTCCAAAGAAAAGGTGAAATGGGGAAGAGCCACGGCTCGTGTGTGCATGGTTGCTTCCCTGAAGTAGCTCTGTCCTACCGGGATCATAGAAGAGTAGCTACCCGCTATATTCTTTATATAGAATAATTTTATCATATTATAATATTTCTAATTTCTCGATATAAAAATGTTTGAAGTATTTGTGTAAATATCTTGAATTATTTAATATAACATAAATTATTATTCCATATTAATTATAGCGGTATCATATGAATAATCCCTTGCTAGCATTTCATTTGGTACATGATAAGTACGTTCGTATCTAGAAAAATATCGTCCTATCTCATCATGATAGATCCATTTTGTTGAAGAATATATTGATATATTGTTTTGTGGTACATAACAGTATTCGTTATTGTCACAGAAAATTATGTTGTATGGTTTATGCACCAAACACATAGAATCTGTACAATTCTCAACATTTTTGCATGACATATTTAAACAATTATCCGGTATGGTATTAAATATAATGCCATTCTGAATCAAGATTGAAATAATTGTGCCAACTATAGCCCCAAGATGATTTCTATTATTGCCATTTTATTAATGGTATATAATCGTTCCAATTAAAAATTTTACTTTTGCCGATCTTTGTTCTAGTTTTCTTTTTTTTTTATATTCACATTAAGTTTCCATTTTATAAAGTCTGTGGGATTTTCCTGTGCTTTTTCTATCCACATGAACAGCTGTATTAACTGCTCTGCCGTTGTGTGAAAGACATATGCTTATAATGCTCTTTAATACATTAAAAACATTTGATTTGCACAAAAATATTAAAAATACAAAAATAAAAATTAATAAAAAAAAGGCGGACGTTTCGGTCCATTTTTGAATCTTTATCAGCGCATTACAAAACAAATTAACAATTATCAAATTGAAACGGAATTACGGTGATCATGGTCAAAACGGGATAAAACGTAAAAGATACACAATAATATAAAATATGCGGTATTCCATCTTTTATATTATTTTGAATTTTTTACGTTTTATCCCGTTTTGACCATGATCATTGTTTGGCGCTCTTCCACTTTGTAAACATCTTGTGATTATTAATCTTTATTTTATTATCATTTAGCAGTATTAATTAGTAGTCTGTAATATTCATTGTGATTATGTTTATTGTTTGTAATTATACTCCTAATTCTTAGAACTTTTCTTTGTATTATTCGGCCTTTCTTGTCGATAAAATCAATTAGTTTCGGTGCCTCACGCGAAATATCGCGGTAAATCGCAATCGATTCTCATGATCTATATTTCGACTCACTAATCGGTGCTGCCACCGTCCACTCGTCGATAGCATCCTTATTAAGAGAAGAACAAGTACTTGTTCGCGGCCCGCATTCCAGATTTGGTCGATCACTCTCGTTCAATAAGACCTCGTGTGCACACTTCTTGCTGCCTGCTTGCTTTGGCTTTTGCTGCTGGAATTTTTTTTTTTTGGAGAAGTCCTACCGGACCCCATAGCACTCCGCCTTCTTGCATGTCGCATTGGAATTTTGCAACCGCATTGATTGCACCTTGCATGCACCAGCAATACTGTGCCTGCTATTATTGAGCTCGGACCATCCAGAGACGAGGACATCACTTTGGGAGGACGTCGAACAGATCGAACGGTGAGTCGCTTTGCTTTTCGCTTTTCGTTCATATTTTGCTTTATTATTAAATTGCAAACGAAGGGACGTACACACACCCCCTTCAATCATCGTAACTCCGTTTCAATTTGATAATTGTTAATTTGTTTTGTAATGCGCTGATAAAAGATCCAAAAATGGGATCCAAAAAGGATCAAAACGTTCGCCTTTCATTTATTAATTTTTATTTTTGTATTTTGTATTTTTGTATTCTTGTGCGCTTGTGGCGATTTTAACATTATACATATATTTGCTTTCACTATAAATCGAATTATTTTGCGCTTTGCAATGCGCGCTAGCTCTTATTGCCTATTATTCTCAAGCTGTTATTAATATTTATTATTCATATAATTTACTCCCACTTGAACAAATTATTATAGGAAAACAAGCATTAAAAACTTTAAAAAAATATTGACATTAATGTGTTTAAAACTAAATGTATAAAATTCTATCAAGTTTTTGTAGAACAAGCCATTAAACACTTATCATTAAAAGATAAAATTTTAAGTGAATTTCAATTTATTATTCCCAAAATGTGTTTAAATCAAAAAAGTTTCTATTACTAATTAAATTTAGTATAATTTTTTTAACTTAGTATAATTACTAATTAAACTTACTAACTATCACAAAAATGTGATAAATATTGTGATATTTTTGATATTTTTAATGTTTTACAAGAGTATGAGTTGATAACAATTTTTTTTTTTTAAATCAAGAGAAAACTAAAAAATTTTTTAAATCTAAATATTTTTTAATTTTGAACAAAATTAAGAAATATAAAATAATTTTAATGATAAATATTATTTTAAAAATATATACAAATTTGCATATATTGATTTGGCTTTGCCGCATTCTAAAGCATATGTAGAAAGAGTGTTCTTTATGTTCCAATATAAAAATCGAAAAATAAAATAAACACAAGTTTAACGATAAGCGCTTTATTTCGCATAAAAATTTATAGGACAAATTTTAATTCAAATTGTATGGCATTTCCAATAGATAAAAAGTTAATAAATGATTATAACAAAAATGTTTAGGCGTATAAAAATAAGGAAAATATTAACAATTCAAGAAGACTATTTTTGTGAAATCAGATAATGAATAAAATCTTAAAAATCCATTTAATCGCCAAATTGTTTACTTTTGTTGAGTAAAACAATTCAAATTATAATAAAACACAACTTCGAGAATTTTATCCAAATTATTTTTATTTTGTTTAATAAATAAAAATGTATATTTTGGTGATTAAATCAATTGTATCCTACGGAAATCATAAAAAAAACAAAGCGTAAAAAGTAGAAATTTTGTATCGGATTAGTAGGGACAAGATCTTTTAGACCGGTAGCAACACTCCGTATTTTGTTTCACTCAATACGCATAAGCCGTGGAGCTCATTGAGTCTCTTGATATTAAGAATCTATTAATAAAGAATTGTTAATAAATTATATTGAGCGAGTCAATATAATTTATTAACACAAAGTTGCTCTAACGTAACACTGATTTACCGAAGAGTTAAATACAAACGATTCCTCGCAAAAATTGGTTCTCTGTAATTAGTTACATGCTTTTCAATTCGCGGTTGCACTAGTAGAGAGCACTTATAGTAGAGCATTAAACTTTTCCACACTTATATGATAATATTGAAAATGTGCATCTTGATCACCAAGACGCATTTCATTTATAAGACATCACCTTGACAATCACCTTGATTAATTCGTTCACGGATAAGCCTCAGCTAATAACGTCTATTTCTTCTAGCATGCTATTTATGAACATATAATAATTATAAACATATAATAAAACATTTATAAGCATATAATAAAAATAACATATAGTAAAAATAATATAATAAAAATAGCAGTAATTTTTGTCGTTAATGTAAAAGCTCTAAATACTTGTAATCATTCATTTTGTCTTCCAATGTCTAATCAATTATTGTTAAAAGTTCTAAAAACTTTTAATGATCGATGCTATCGCTTTCAGTGTGAAAAGCGACGGTTCTTATAGACTTGCAGCATTTAGCGCTTGCTGCTCGCTACTTGACGCTTGACGCGTCCTGTTTGAACATACCTTAATTTGATTTGGCGGCAGGCGTTTCCGATGCGAGTCATAACAGTGACCGTACAATGATGACTGTACAACGGTCGGATATTTGATCATTTAAAAAAGAGTGCAATGCGTCTTCGCCCTTATCTGGCAAAGTGAGTTCCTGATTGCACACATTATAGATCGGACACGACAATATTTCCTAATTGGACACAGACCCGATCGGACACAGGTCCAATCAGACACAATCCCAATCGGATACAGATCCAATCGGACACAGTTCCGTTTGGACACATATTGTTGCAATCGGACACAGATTCGATCGGGCACAGGCTCAGTTGTTTCCGATGTGAGAAATAAATTAGGCGTGAACCCAACTTCGGGAAATAAAAAAAAAGTTCATATAAGACAGCACTTATCAGTACATAGGTTTGAGTTGAATCTCGCATGAAAAGTTGTAAACTCATGTGAAACCTTGACATTAAAAAGTATATGCATACAGGCAGTATGTTCCGCCCCCCTGCGGGGGGGACTCCACTATTAGAAAATTAGACACATAGGTTTGAAAATTGTAAACCCATGTGAAATCTCACTTTACATGGAAAGTTGTAAACCTCACTTCGCATTAAAGTGAAGGTAGTGTGTTCCGTCCTTGCCTGCATAGAGGCTCCTCTATCAGAAAACTAGACACATAGATTTGAATTCAACCATCGGCCTGTGTCCGATCGGGCCAGTGTCCGATCGGGTCTGTGTCCGATCAGGTCGGTGTCCAATTGCAACCATATGTGTCCGATCGGAATTGTGTCCGATCGGGTTTGTGTTCGATCTATAATGTGCGCAAACGATGATCCCACCCTTCGATGCAGGATGCATCAGTTTTACAAAAGCACATATAAAAGAAATGTGTTTTTTATTTTGACCTAAACTACAACATATCCAAAACTGATTAAAATCAGAGTATACTTTCATATTTTTGTTAGTATGCAAAAAATAAATTAAAAATAAATTTATTATACAAGTTGAAAAAATGTTACATATTTTGAAAACAGATAATATTAATCAAAACAAGAAAAAATTTAATTAATATGGGTTCTACAATTAATACTTTTTAACATACAGGCTATTTTTCTATTTGAGCTTTTTGTTTTTTTCTTATTGATTGTGTCACCTCTACAATGCAATAAAGAAAAGAGTACTTATTAATTTTACAATCAGCTTTATAGGAGGTGTTCTATGTGATTTCCTTTCATTGTCACGCTTTCTTTAGCCTTATGTCTCACAAAAAAAAATTCTTAAAAAAATCTTAAAAAAAAATTGTTACTTGTTATAAAATATTTTTTCAAAAACATTATTGCTCTTTTTTTAATATAATTTCATATTGATTTCATATTGATACTTACAAATCCAATGTTATTATAACCCAATGTTACTATAGCAAAATTAGTAAATATCCCAAACAACACAAAATCGACTATTAATTGTCTATATAATAACTGTCAGTCGGCAGAAAAAGTTTAAAGTCGATGTCAACGTTAGACTAAATGCCAACTTATAGTTGACTAGCAGGCGACAAATGTTTTGACTATAATCGACTGTGAATCGATTAAATCGATTAAAAGCCGACCAATCGTCAATCATTTTGACGAGTAGGTCGACTTTTAGTCAATTCGACGTCATCTATATTAATTTATTACATTTTCATTAGTAATGTATCTTAAAAACTTGATCAATTCCCATACAGCACCGCAAGATTGTAACAACATTGCAACAAAATTGTTCCATAAGAATGCAACATTGCAGAAACATTGCAAAATATTGCTACAATGTTTTGTTATGATATTGCAGCAACAGTAAAATGTCTGCTTACAAAAATATTGCAATATAATATATATGCAATAATACACTTTATTTATGAATATAATAACTTTTTAACATATAAAAAAAGTAATAAGAGATTAGACCTAATAAAAGTCAGGATCTAATATGTATATAGATTTTATATAATCTCAAAATTTATTTGTTAAAATTTGAAGTATCTTGCATATAAGAAAATTATTATCAAATTTTTGGTTTTATATAAGAATGAAAACTATTAAACAAACTTCAGTCCATTTTATTTGAATTCCCTGTGTTGGGATCATATCATACAATTTAAACTTAGTAAAAATAGTTATTATATCTTTGATCTTACTATAGCCGCTCTTTGTAAACTTTATATAATCGTCGTGACCAGAAGTTAAATGCAGAATAGATAGCGCATAATGTGTCGCATAGCGGTAAACGAACAAATTAGCAATTATCGGATACTATGTTTGTAACGTTTTTGGAATGTTGCTATAACATTGCTAAAGTTATATTGTAAAATATTATATCTGCAATATTTCTGCAACACTGTTAAAGTTATATTGTAAAATAATGTCTATGCAATATTTCTGCAACATTATACTGCAATATGCAATGATGCAATGTTAGAGAGTAATGTTGCTGCAAGCTTCAGTGCTGTATGGAATATTTTCTTAAAGGGATCCGTAAGGTCTGTTTTACCGTTCAAAACGCGAATATTAAGTTAAAATGTTTAATCTTTTTGTTTATTATAAATATTGACAAATCCTTTTCCATAATTAAAGTATATATAATAACGGATTCTGGTAGATATGATTTCATATAAAAAGTGAAAAAAATTACAAAATTACAGTTTTGTTATTGGCTTCTGCCGTCAACATTTATTTAATATAAAAGATTTGTAATCTGCACGTGCCTAATCAGTAGCTACCAGACTCGGCATTTCATCAAAGAGTATCAGTGAACTTAGAGAAATGAATTTAGAAGCTTTGTAAAAAAGATAATGCAATCCAGAATTTTCGTGCATATGTGTGTGTGTGCGAGATCGAGGCTCAAGAGCAATAAAACAGAGCAGTAGATTAGTTGCATGATATCGCGATAGACAGAGCTACACTCTTACATGACAAAGGCAGACATAATCGTACTATCTTTGTCTCTTTCATGTGTGTAGAACAAAATACATGTATGCAGAGTACGCATACACTAACATTATTGCAGTTTCTCTATCTTTTTTTTTCAATCATACGCTCTGTCTCTTTCTAATCGCTCGCTTACTACGTATCGTTCCATGCTGCTCGCATATTCACTTCACTTGCGCTTCTCTCTCTCTTTCTCTCTTTCTTTCTCTCTCTCTCTCTCTCTGTCTCTCTCTTTTTGTTCATTTATTATTCTTTCATTCCCATTATTATATTTTTATATTTGTTCAACATTTATTCTTCTTATTTTTATCTTTCTACACGTAAATAAATAAATAAATAAATTTATGTATTTTGATTTTATACAACATAAATGAGATATACAATACAAATTATTTTCTTTTTTTATTTTATTATAGTTACATACAACAAATGTATATACAAAAACACACACACACACATGTCTAATACTTTTTTTATTTATAAAATACATAATGTTTCATTTATGCTCTATAAAATAAAGATGAATAAATTAATTTATTATCATGAAGGAAAACAAAAATACAAAGAATAAAAATAAAACAAATAGATAGATAGATAGATAGATATGTGGTTTATTGATTCCCCTTGGGGTTACAATCTCTTACAATTATACAAATATCTTAATTCTAACT
>JBCEZX010000019.1:1157189-1168238 GCA_039654345.1 Cataglyphis cursor
TATATATATATATTTAAAATGCAAACTAAAAATAAAAACATATATGTATATAAAACATATATGTATATCTTTTTTACAACTTTAACTGCAAATTTCTCGAAATTGTGATATGATACAGCAATTTGAAAGTCATAAGCATTTAACGTTCAAATCGTTAAAAAATTGATCATCTTCTTTCTTGTGTCTACAAAGTCATTTTTCTTAACTGTGTTATCAGTGTAAAACGTAAGACTGATCTTAGATTTTTCAGATTGCATCATCCAGAGGCGAATTGATATTGCCCTTTGTGTATGCAACTGTCACTATCTTTGTATAGTACTCAAACAGAACAATTTAAATATAACTGAAAAAATGCTTTATTTGATAAATTCTTTTGTACAACACAAATATACAAAATCAAAATATAAACAAATATACATAATATACATTCAACAACATATCATTATACAACAAATATACATATATACATATTATATACATAATATACAAATATACATATTATTTATAGCTACCGTATTTGTGCGCGAATATAAAAAAGTGGACGCGTGAGCGAGCGTGTTGTGAAAAGGTCGGGCGCGCGATAAGCCGAGCGACGGATCGGCGTGGGCGCGATTGTCTTAACGCACTTGATTCTTGGGCGAACACAGTAATGTACACTATATATAAAAACGGTGAGGGCGTAATTGTATTTCACACGCGATGGATGAACAGCGAGAAATCGTCTGTTTCGGATTAAATCCGGTGGTCACACAATGGTTCTTAAGCGAATTAGATTAACACAGCGAAGTATCGAAATGTTACGAGTGCGCGAGCATGGACAAGTGTCGATATCTTTGTACGGACTGCCGTGAGCTCGGTTGTCGGTTCGCTTTTATAACGTCGTATCCTTCTCGAAGGATCCAGAATATTCTCGAATTTATACTGACTTTCTGCCAGTTTTTACTCGACTTGTTTGTCGCGATTTCGTATTTGGATCCTTCGAGAAGGGCGACGGTGTTTGTTGATGCCGCGCGTTTTCGCTCGGCGGAAAATGCTGCCTCGCACCGCGAGCGCGGCGATAACTTGGTCGCGCAGCAACTACATGCCGAGTTTGAGAATGCGGATCGTTGCAATCTCAAACAGTATTAAACGCGCAATGAACATAGACGTGCTACAAAACATTAATCAAAAAGATATTTTGAGTTCAAGGGATTAATTTGCGCTGTGAATATTCATCGACAAGCCATGACGTTGGTACATATCCGATAATGTATGTGCGCTATAGACTCCTAGTAAAAAATTTTTATTTTTGAAGATTATCTAAACACTTGTTATCTCCAGTTTTGAAGCAATGATGTTCTGTTTAATAGTGTTTACAGTTACCTCTGTGAGCCTTAATCTATTTCGAGTAAGTGTGTTTTTTTGCTTTTTTCTTATCTATTGCATAAATCTATTGCATAAACAAGCACTCGATAAATTTTATATATAAAAAAAACGGAAGTTTTGCTATATAAAACGGCATCGTTATTACGTGAAGATTCTTAATTAAATACGTATCACAGATTCGCCCAGTTTACCGCCCAATAACCATTTAACTTTTCAACAATTGTTATATTTCTATAAAAAAGAATATAATCTTATCGATATTTATGAAGAGGGTATTATAATATTTTTCAAAAATATTTTTTTATTAAAGTTTATACCCTATTTAATTATTAAAATTATTTTTGTTTACTTCAAAACATTCAAAATTTGTATTATTTTTAAATTTAAAATATCATAGTTTTAAATGCTATGAAAACGCGTCAAAAGCAGCCAATATAGTGCTATAGCCGTGTGCTATCACTTCGTTACTAAAACTTTGATTTAGTAAAGAGGACAAGGAGATGTTTAAGTTTTATATATATATATATATATATATATATATATATATATATTTTAAGAGATTATTATATTGTCTATTGGAACTACGTATCTATTAATTTGTATTTGAACAAGTAGTCGTAAATGTCCAAAATAATTAAAAATTATTGAACAACTAGCCCTAAATGTACAAAATAATTTAAAAATTATTTTGCACATTTTGTATATTTAGCTACTTCTTCAAACACAGATTAATAGTTCCATCAAACAATTAATAACCTGTACTAAATCGAAGTTTTAAAAATTAAATGATGTCACGCACGAACTAACCAATATAGAAGCGTTTTCAAGTCATAAAAATTTTAAACTTTAATTTTTTTTTCATTTATTTTAAATTATTTATTGTTGATAAAAAATTTTAAGAATTTGGAAACCATTTTTTTATAATTTATACTTTTGATTAAAAATAATATTTATATAACATTTTCTTTTATAATACTTTTTTATAATACCCTATTATTGTTACTGGATAACAATGATTTGTAACTTCGAATAAAAGCAATAATTTTAACCATTATTAATAAAAAAAGAGTGAGTCTCGATTGCGCACATTATCGATCGGACACGACAAAATTTCCCGATCAGACATAGACCCGATCGGACACCGGCCCAATCGGATACAGGCCCGATTGGACACAGGCTCGATATCTAATTGCAACCATATGTGTCCGATCGAGCCGGTGTTCGATCGGGCCTATGTCCGATCGGGTCTGTGTCCGATTGGGAAATTTTGTCGTGTCCGATCCGTAATGTGCGAAAAAAGGACGATCCCTAAAAAAAAAGCTAGTATTATATGTAGAGTTACAATTAAGGTATAACGCACAAAAAATTGATTACATAATCTAAAATAAAAAAAAAAAAAATAATCATTTTTTTATAGCTTTTTTTTATACTGAACATAATTTAACTTCTAAACTTTTTATTAGACCAGAAAAATTTACGATTGAAATAGCAAAAAGGGTTAGGTTTAAATGTATCTTATTATGTTATAATTACAATATATAACGTATTGGAAATATTTTGTTATAATATTAAATATGTAGTTAAAATTTTATATTTTATATTTTATGTTCCAAAAGAAAGTTATGTCAATTATATGGTTAATGAGATGTTCATGATAAAATTTAAAGTCTATTATAAGAAAGTTATGAATTAAGGTACTGAGGATATTTTAAATATTTTTTAATGTGTTTATTTAAACTTAAGGGTTTTTTAAATTATTGAATACGAACTCAATATCAGATTTGATGGATTCAAAATGACAAAATCAATGTAGCAAATTATGTTATAATTACAATATATAACATATTGGAAATATTTTGTTATAATATTAAGTATGTAGTTAAAATTTTATATTTTATATTTTATATTCCAAAAAAAAATTATTTCAATTATATGGTTAATGATAGATATGTGATTTATTGATTCCCTTCGGGGTTACAATCTCTTACAATTATAATTTCTTACAATTATCTTAATTCTAACTTAACCTATCTTAACTTCTACTTATTTTACCCGGCCTACACACACACACGCTACAAGCTCTACTCTAATTTGGAACCTCCGCTTCCGGCTCATATCGCGTTTTCCTTTCACACATTTTCTTTCATACATTTCACATCATTCTTCTTTCCCCCGTCCACTCTCCCTCTCTGTCTTTCCGTTCTCTTTCCCTCCTTCTCCTCTCTATCTCTCCTCCTCTTCAATATTATCCTCTAATCCTAAATCTCCTTCCGATCATATTTCCCCTCCTCCTCCCTTCCCTCACCTCTTACACTCTCTAATTCCCTCAACTACATCTCCCCCTCACCCTTTTCCCCCAACACCATTCCTAACATTTCCTGCCATCTTTTCTCCACTCCCCAATTCACACATCTTTCCATACATGTTCCCAAGTTTCCTCCTCCCTTCCACATAATCTACAGCCTCTCCTCCCTTCATCCTTCCAGTACCAGTTCCCTCTCATTCCGTTTCCCAACCTGAATCTTGCCACCCTTTGCCATCTACTTTCCCCTCAGCCACTCTTCAAGTACTCTGGGATCCCGCTCCCCTTGATTTCTCCGTAGTACCTATTGAATCTTGACCCCTCTATCCTTTCCCATCTTTCTTTTTTATTCATTTCCGCGTCTGTTTTTACAAAATAACCGAAATCTAGAATTTCTTCCGACCTTTTCTCCTCTATCTCCACCACGTCCATACCTCTGTCTTCAAAATACCCACACCTTTCTTTTTCTCATTCCGATAGATCCTTTTTCCTCTTACACCTCTCCCTCAATTCCTCCCAGCATCTCCTCGCAATCACACTCCCCCTACCTTCCTCTAATTTCTTCTCGAACCCCCACGCCCTTCTCCCGGCCCTACCTCTTAACTTCTCTCTCTGTAATTCCTCTGTTACCATATAGCCCGGCGTAACCCATTCCAAACCCAACACCCATCTCAGATATCTTTCCTGTAGTCTCTCCAGCTCTAACCTCTCTCTCCAGCCCCATACCTCCACTCCATACCCCACCACCGTCCATACCAGTTTATCGAAGAGCCATAATCTCCTTCCCCAATCGTTCCTAAATTTCCTTTTACCAATTCTCCAAACCTGGCCCATTACCGCCGCACCCTTTCTTAGCCTATCTCTTATCTGCGCTTCCTGGCCTCCATTCTTCTTCATTACATAACCTAAATAAGTAAATTCTTTTATCTCCTCTACCACTTTCTCTTTCCATCTCCAACTTACTTTCTTTTCTCTTTCTCTTCCTTTCCTGAACCTCAAGATTTTTGACTTTCCCACATTTAACTCTAGCCCCTTCTTTTCCAGATATCCCTCCAACCTTTCGATCATACTCCTCATTCCATCCTCCTCCTCCGCAATCAAGACCATATCATCCGCGTATGCCAAAGTATAGATCCTCCCCTCCCCTAATCTAACCCCTCCCCATTCACCTTTACGCATTATTTCCTCCATATCCGCCGTCACCAAATTGAATAGATGTGGGCTCAATGGACATCCCTGCCTTACCCCCTTTCCTGTCCAAAACTCTGCTCCTATATCCTCCCCTCTCCTTACCCTGTTTCTCGTCTCCCTCAAAATATCCTCACTCCTTCTAACCAGCCCTTCCCTTACCCCTCTCTCTCTCTCTCATAGCTTCCACCAATTTCCTCCTGTCCACCGAATTGAACGCTGCTTTCAAATCTATAAAAACCGCCACTAATTTCCCTTTCTTCTTACTTAACTGCCTATTAATCAAATAATTTAATACAAATATGTTGTCCATTGTCCCTAACCCTTTCCTAAATCCCGTTTGATTCTGCGGCACCAATCCCTTTTTCTTCACCTCTTCGCTTAATCTAATACCGAGGCATATACCTTATACAGTGTCGGCGTCAATGACACCCCCCTATACTCTTCTACCCTCTCTCCCTCACCCTTCTTTAATACCGGCATAATCACCCCCTCACTCCACTCATCTATCCATCCCTCTCCTTTCCATACCCTATTACATATTTTCCACACCCATTCCTCCATGTTCTCCCCTCCATATTTCTACACCTCCGCCGGAATTCCATCCCTCCCTACCGCTTTATTATTCCTCTGTCTTCTAATCGCTGTCCTTATCTCATTCCTACTTAAGTACTCCTCCTCATCTATCCTAATTCCTACCCTCTGTCCTATCACTACTCTGCCATTCATCCCCCCAATAGATTTCTAAAATATCTATCCCACTCCTCCATTGCTATCTCTTTATTCCCTCCTCCTCCTCCTTCTTTCTCTGTTTACTATCTCCCAAACGTGCCTCTCTGTTCTAATTTCTCTCAATTCCCTCTCCCATCTTTCCCTCTTTTCCTTCTTTTTCCCCTCTATCAACTTTTTATAATTCCCTTTCGCTTCCCTATAGAGATTCCCATCCCCTCCCATCTTTCTCCACCTCCTCAGCTCTCTTCTTACTCTATTCTTTTTCTCCTTACACTCGCTATCCCACCACCCCTTCTTCCTTCTTATCTCTTTTGACGTGCACCCACCTATCATCACCTCCTTTATCTTGTCTCTCATGTTCTCCCACACTTCATCTATCTCCCCCACAACTTCCTCTACATTTCTTAGCGCCTTCCTAAACTCTTCCTTGCCTTCTTGTGTCCACACCCATTTTTTGCTCATCCTCCCCTTTCTTCCTAATTTTTTCTTCTCCCCTCTTTTTATCCAAACTATAATTGGATGGTGATCGGAATCTATATTGTCTCCTACCTCCACCCTGCTTACTTGCCCCCTAACCTCTTCGTCTCCCATCACATAATCTATAACTGAATTACCGCTTCCCTCCGATACGTCCATTCCCCTCTACATCTCCCTTCGAGCATCCATTAAATATTGTCCACCCCGCTTTTTCTATCCATCTCAACAGCTTCCTTCCCTCCTTATTAATTCTTTTATCCTTTGACCTTCTTCCCACTCCCTCCTCTTCTTCATGCCCTTTTCTTATTACACCTCCCTCCTCATCTGTTCTCGCGTTAAAGTCCCCTCCTATCAATATTCTATTGTTTTCCTCCATTTTCTCCGCCCATTCGTTCAACTCTTCCATCTTCCTCTCCATATCCCCTCTAACATACACCCCTATCACCCTCCATTTTTTGCCCTCCACTTTTAACTTTACTTCTATTAGACCTTCTATCTTTTTTGTCTTCACTTCCTCCACCTCCAATTCCTTTCTTATTCCTACCAACATCCCTCCCATTGCCCTCCCCTTCTTATTCTTCTTCTCTGCTAATTGGACTTTCCATCTAAATCCTTTCGGCAAATATCCCCTCGATCTATTCTATCCTTTTCCATCCAACCAAGTTTCACTCATCACCACATCCCACTCCTCCACTTCTCTCCAAAAATCTCTCCTCTTATTTCTTATCCTGGCCACGTTCCAAAATACCACCCTCCATCCTTTTCTCACTTCCCTACCTCCTCCCCTTTTTTTAAGTTTCCATTCCCATCCTTCAGCACTTCCTCCTCCTCGTCCCACTTCCACCATTTCTCATCTATTCTTATTCTTCCATACCCTATCCAAACCTTCCTTCCCTTCTTCTCCTCCGCCCTTCTAATCTCCATCTCATTCTCCTTTCTTTCCACGACCAATCCTCCAAAATTCTTTCCTTCCTACCTTTCAAAAACTTCTTCCTATTCCAAACCTCTCTTCTTGGCTCCTCATTTTTCAATCTTACTACAACCATTTCTCTTCCTCCCTCTATACCTCCACCTATCTTTCTCACTTCTCCGCCTTGACTACAATGCTATCGAATAATTCCTCTATCGCCACCCTTCTTCTCCCTTCTTTTAGCTCCACTCCTTTGATCAATACATTTCTCTTTCTCTCCTCTCTTTCCCTCCTTTCCATCCTACTTTTCATCTCTTTTATCCTATTTCCTATTATTTCATTTACTCCTTTACCAACCGCATCACTCCCTTCCTCAATCTTGCGATTTTCTAACCTTTCCACTTTCCCCTCCAACCCTTTAATGCGGTTTTTAGCTCTTCTCTTCCTTCCATCCATTTCTTTTCCCTCTCTCTAAATTCTCTTCTTAAGATTTCTATCTCCTCACTTACCTATTCCCCTTGTTCCTTGATTCTCTCCACAACCTCCTCTTCCGTATTTCTAATTTCTTCCCTCCACCCCTTTATTCCTCTCATTTCATTCATTAACTCCTCGATTTCTGACTTCCAACTTTTCATCAAATTCTGTATCTACCCTTCACCCTCCATCCTTCCTAACTCCGCATCCTTACACAGTCCTGACTTTTTCCTACTTCTCAAACAAATCCTCATCTCCCTTCCCCATCCTCGGCTCCTCCCTTTTTTTTTTCAATAGCTCCTCTACATTTCCGCAACTACCTCTTCTTTCCTTCCCTTCCTTCAGGGCGAACTGCGCCATCTTGATCTCCCGCGCCCTCTATGAAGTCTCCCGCCGCTATTCTTTAACCCGCTCTACGCTTTCCACTATTCTATATTCTATGACCTAACTGTCACTGTCCCACACCTCCCTTAACAACCTTATATTCGCCCTTACGCCTTGCCTCCACTTTCACCCGCACCACTCCACACTCTCTCACACTCACGCTTCCACACTATCGCACTCACTCCTCTTCCATTACTCACTTTCTCGTTCTACAACCTGCCAAACACGCACGCGAAATCACCTCGAATCACAATACCTGACACCGGAAACGGAAGTCCAATTATATGGTTAATGAGATGTTCATGATAAAATATAAAGTCTATTATAAGAAAGTTGTGAATTAAGCTACTAAGGATGTTTTAAATATTTTTAGCGTGTTTATTTAAATTTAAGGGTTTTCTAAATTATTAAATACGAACTCAATATCAGATTTGATGAATTCAAAATCAATGTAGCAAATTATTTTAAAATTGAAAAAATTTTTTCTTTATTTGGTTAACTTGAATTTGATAATATTGATATAATATTTATTTTTGGCATAGAGGTTTGAGTAAAAATATCGAAAATTATTTGATATATTTTCATGTTTACAATTTTTTTCACAATTGATCCAGTATTTGATCATAAATATTGGATTAACTATAATCAATGCAACAATTTTTTTCTTTCAAAAGTTAAAGTTTTGACAACATACTTAATTTTAATTGCAACAAATTTTTTTTCAATATACCACATAAAATAGTTGTAATATAGTAAAATATACATAAAAATAAAAACAGGAAACTAAAAATAAAAATAAAATAAAGCATTTTTTTTCAACTTTAACGGTAACATTATTAAAATTGTGATGCGATACAGCAATTTAAGAGGCGAAAACATATTTCGCGTTCATAATTTACGAAAACTGATTATCCTCTTTCTTATGTTTAAAAAAAAATTATCATAGATTTGTCTTAGATTTTTCAGATTGTATCATCTAAAAAGAATATTAAGGAATTGATAATGCTCTTTATACAGGGTGTCCGGCGTCAATCGCATCACCCGTCGTGTGCAGGTAGAGCAGGCAAAACTGAGAAGAAATGTCCTGTATCATTTTTTTCGATAACGCTTAATAAAAGAGTTATTATTGAGTGAAGTCTGGCGATTCAGCGCCCTTTTAGCTGGACGCACGTCAATGAGCCGCGCGCCTAGCATGTGTGCGTGAGCGCTCAGCTGTTTACAACGTCTCATTGATGTGCGTCTGGCTAAAGATCGGCGATGATTGGCCAGACTTTAGTCAATAATAACTCTCTTATTAAGCGTTATAAAAAAAATGATACAGAACTTTTCTCCTCAGTTTTATCTGCTTTATCTGCATACGACGGGTGATGCGATTGACGCCGGACATCATGTATATGCAATTACCTTATATATATGTTCCTTGCCAACTATATCGATCAAACTATAACAAATCACAATCATCATATTTGCTACCGTGTAAGATCACGTATCTGCAGTAAAATAGCATACAAAATTCATACTATTATATTAAATGTAGTGATCAATATTTCTGCACAACTTGCACGATACTGAAGTTTAATCATAAAGAATTATTTCGCGATGCCTTTCAGAGCTTTGATCTAGAAATTTGTTGTTTACAATTTACTTTCTAGGTATAATGTTTGGTGATATTATATATTGGGATCTATCAAATGAGCGCGGTTTAAGTAACATGGCGCATCTTAGGATGCAGTGTCAATATCATGTATGCTTTTGCGTGTAAAGCAATAACTTTTATAGTCGAATAAAATGCTAACCATAAGTGCAATTTGTGATTGATAAATAATATTCGTGTATTTATGCCTTACGGCCATATTGCGAGCTTGATACTGCATCCTAAGAATAATATTTTTTTCTGCCACTCTAGAGGTCATGCCTCCATTTGACAGATCCTAATAGCTTTAAGCTCCATAAAGTTAGCCGATCAACATTCACTTTTATAATTTTTTTTTTACAAATCGTTTGTTGGTGATTGTTGGTCTAATTACAACGTTTGTCGAGTAGATAGGATAGGCCGATTCTAACTCAGTTTGTTTTAAGACCCGGTAGTAAGAGTGAGAGTGACAGCCATATAAAGAAGGGAGATAGAAGGATATCTCAGCAGGGAAGCGTCGGCAGGAGGGAATGGCAGGGGGAGTAGATAGGGTGAGACGGGTATGGAGATGCGCGGGGTGGAGCGCGCTGGTCGGAGGACGCGACGGTTTCGTTATCGGCGCGGTTTTAGGGCACGCGATTTGGAGGCGGGGAGCGGGGGATGAGTGGCGGTTTAGAGCGCGCGATTTGGGAGCGGGGAGCGAGGGGACGAGTTGGCGGGCGTCGCGGCGACGGTTGTCTTGGTCGGGGAGTTATCGGGAGAATACGTTTAGGGAGGAGGTTGGCCGGAGAGGCGTCGGGACGAGGACGGGGGAGACGGTCGAGGACGAGCTCGCGGCTCGTTTATCGGGACGAGCGTCGAGGACGAGCTCGCGGTTTCGCTATCGGCGCCGCTTAGAGCGCGCGATCTATGCATTTTTTTCGGCGAGCGAGGACGAGCTCGCGGTTTTCCTATCGGCGCCGCTTAGAGCACGCGATTCGGAGAGAGGAGAGGCATCGGGGCGAGGACGGGGGAGACGGTCGAGGACGAGCTCGCGGCTCGTTTATCGGGACGAGCGTTGAGGACGAGTTCGCGGTTTTCCTATCGGCGCCGCTTAGAGCGCGCGATTCGGAGAGACGATCGGGCGGAGGAACGGGACGATGTATAGACGGAGGGCGATCGATAGATCGATAGACGAGAGACGAGAGATCGATTCGAGAGAGTCTTTATTTTTTCGTGATGCGTTAACGATACAGAGGCATGTTTAGTTTATGCGATATAATAATGGTACAAAAGCGTATTTAATCTTTTGCGATATAATAATGGTACAAAGGCGTGTTTAATCTTTTGCGATATAGTAACGAAGATGCGAGTACGTGGACGGACGTATCACGATTCTCCGAAGAACAGAGCCTGTAGCTCGCAGTCGATCAGTTCGTCGCGGTCGAAGCTCTTGCTGTCACGTATCGCCGCGGGAACGAGCGCGGGGTCGCGAATGCTCGCCGCGACGTCGAGGAAGCGAGCCAGCTTGTCGGTGTAGGCGGTCAAACAGTTCAAGGACGTAACGAGGCAGTTGACGCAATGCTCTAGGTGCAATATGTATAG
>JBCEZX010000019.1:1208568-1223184 GCA_039654345.1 Cataglyphis cursor
ATATATATATGTGTGTGTGTGTGTGTGTGTGTGTGTGTGTGTGTGTGTGTGTGTGTGTGTGTGTGTGTGTGTGTGTGCGTATACGTGTGTGTGTGTGTGTGTATGTGTGTAATTTCTTTTATATGTGTAAATATATCATTTAAAAATAATAATAAAAATAATAAAAATAATAATAAAATTTTATTAACAATAAATTTTTATTGTCTAATAATATATTTCCCGTGTGGGGTTGTTAGTCACCCATCGGGCGCCTCCCCAGGTGTCGGAACGCTCACCGGTCTACCGGAGTGTACCAGGGAAATAAAATACCCGTGGATCAAAACTAATAAAACAAGATGAAGCAATATACAAAACATACGGAAATACTTCAAGTGGCAGCCCAGTTATACTGGAAAATCCACCTTTCTCTGAGGCAGGCCCTAAGGATTCTGGGGAGAGCCAATTATTGCTCATAAACATTCCCTTCAAAAGTAGTGCTAAGCTTCTTAGATCATCGGAAAAATCGGAACCTACTAACGAGGGCAACCACGTAAAACCTCAAGTAAAACCTACAATAATAACTGACTGCAAAATATTAGATCACAGAACTCGCTCGCAATCATTTAGTGGAGCCTCCAATCAGCTGTCGGAACCAGCACTGCTGTCGGAAGAGAAGTCATCGACGCCAACTCTCTCATGCAGTCTCAGAAAAATCACTTCGATGGGACTCAAATGAACTCTTGGACTGTAGTTACCAACTTAAAAAAAAGACAAAGAAACAGTCCTGAATCTACTAATAAAACCTATAAGCAAACTAACTGGCTAGGAGATCAGATCGCAACAACAAACTGATTTCAAACTATCATTGCTTTCGATAAACTAAACATTGCAGTATGGAATGCCAACAGCTTGTCAAAACATTCTGATGAATTAAAAATATTTTTTAAGTTGCGTAATATCGATATTATGCTAATCTCCAAAACACATTACACAACAAAAAGCTACCTGAGAATACTTAAGTTCAAACTATATCATATCAACCATCCAGATAGTACAGCCCATGGAGGCACTGCTATCATTATCAGAGACAATATTAAGCATCATGAGACTAACTCATATAGTAAGAATGATCTTCAGGTCAAGAATATTGGGGTTGAGGACTGGACTAGTCCTATAACCTTCTCAGCTGTTTATTGCCCTCCGAAACACTCTATTAAAAAAGAACTGTTCATGGACTTCTTCACCAGCTTGGATCATCGTTTTATGGCTGGGGGGACTAACGCCAAAAACATTCACTGGGGCTCCAGACTTACTCTGCCCAGAGGTCGTGAATTGCTACAAGTTATCAATAATTTGCACATGAATGCAATCTCAACCGGAGAACCAACTTACTGGCCATCTGATCTCAAAAAACTACCTGACCTTATTGACTTAAGTATTACCAAAGGTATATCAAGTCATTATATCAAATGTGAATCGTGCTTAGATTTATCATCAGATCACTCGCCAGTATTAATCATGCTCAGTAGGCAGATTCTTGCTACAGAAAATCACCAAAACTCTAGAATCGCAAGACAAACTGGACAAGTTTTCGCGAAATAGTTAAGGCTTCATTAGATTTTAATATACCACTAAAATCTGATGAAAACATCACGGAAGCAGTTGAACACTTCAACATATGTGTCCAAAGTGCAGCGTGGGATTCTACACCTCAAGACATTTGCCTGCCTGATTGTTCTCAGACAATCAGAGAAAAAATAACGGAGAAACGGAAAGAAAAACTACGCAAGCAGTGGCAACAAAATAGATGCCCTTCCACAAAAAAAAGATTCAATCATGCAATTAGAGAATTGAAGACCCTGTTACAAAACGCAAGGAACTTAGGAATACAGAACTACTTAAATAACTTGAGTGCCTCTGCAGCATCAAATTATTCATTGTGGAAAGCTATCAAAAATTTGAAGCACCCGCCAACTACTTCTCCTCCTATCCGCAAGCACGACAACAGCTGGGCTAGAATTAACGCAGAAAAAGCCGAAGCCTTTGTCAAACATCTCTCGACAGTATTTACACCAAATTCAAACGATTGTTTGACTGAAGATGAAATAAACATAAGCGAAGCTCTAAACCAGGCAAACCAACTTGATTTTCCAATCAATAAACTCTCCAAGCAGGAAGTGCTGACAGTAATCAAGAATTTAAACCTCAACAAAGCACCTGGATACGATCTTATAACAGGTAAATTGCTGAAAGAACTTCCAGTAGAGGCAGTTACTTACCTCTTACACCTGTATAATACTATATTGAGGAGGAACTATGTACCCCCACAAGTGGAAAGTGGCAGAGGTCATCATGATCCAGAAACCTGGCAGAACTTGCAGACCTGCAGAAAACATGAGGTCTTACCGATCAATCAGCTTATTACCTATTCCCTCCAAAATAATGGAGCAGCTATTCTTGAAGAGATTAACGCCTATTATTGAGCAGAGACAATTGATACCGAACCACCAATACGGATTCAGGAAGAAACACAACACCATAGAATAAGTGCACAGACTTGTGATTAAAATCAATGCTTCCTTCAAAAGAAAACAATATTGTTCTGCTATATTTCTCGACGTATCTCAGGCCTTCGATAAAGTCTGGCACGTGGGACTTTTGCGACAAGATCAAACTCAATCTTCCTGCGGATTATTACCGCTTTCTCAAATCCTACCTCAATATGAGGTATATATATGTCAAGTATGACGATGCTACAACTGCTCTGCACGAAATTCATGCTGATGTCCCCCAGGGTAGTGTACTGGGACCTGTCTTGTATCTGCTATATATCGCGGACCTACCCACCCACCATGGTACCATAGTGGGTACTTTTGCCGACGACGCAGCTGTTTGGGCAGCTCATAATGATCCATTCTTAACCTCGAACATCCTACAAGCGAGTCTGAATAAAATAGAAAAGTGGCTCAGGACATGACGGATAAAAGTAAACGAGAGTAAATCTGTCCATGTAACCTTCACTAACAAATAAGGAACATGTCCCTCAGTATCTCTTAACAGAGTTCAAGTACCTCAAGATGACCAAGTCAGGTACTTGGGATTGTACTTGGACAGAAGGCTAAACTGGAGTAAACACATATTTAATAAACGTAAACAGCTGGGCCTTCAGCTGAGGAAGATGTACTGGCTGATCGGACGTCCATCAAATCTATCTCTAGAAAGTAAACTACTTCTCTACAAATCTATACTAAAACCTATCTGGACGTACGGTATACAACTATAGGGAACAACCCATTCCAACATTGCAATACTCCAGTCAAAAGTACTTTGCATGATTGTTGACACTCCCTGGTACATTACCAATGACCAGATACATCACGATTTACGTATCCACACAATCAAGGAAGAAATAAAATCCGACGCCTTAAAACACACAAAACGTTTACTGATACATCCAAACCCCACTGCGAGTCAACTTACAGGATTCAGAACTGCCAGAAGAAGACTCAAACGAAAGATGCCTCATGATTTAATCAACTAAATTCTAAATTCCTAAACACTGACCCTCAAATAATATAGATGTATTTTATACGACTGTGTTAGTGAACATTGATCGCCCATGACCTAATTCAAATTTACCAAACCTATCGCTAAATGTCTGCATATAAGACAGATTGCAATATTGTAACTTTAAAAAAAATATATATATATATATTTATCTTCCATTTACAAATTGTCCTAGTTTCTCGGCCGCTTGTCAGTAACAAGCTTGTAGCAAACGAGATGAGCATTGAGAGTGAGCAAGACGAATATATGAATCCGAGTAAGACAATTTAATATAGGAATGAGACAATCACAGAAGCAAGCAAGAGGAAAACGTTCAAAGAAGATTTGAAGATCGAGCCTTTGCCGTCTTTTTTTCACTCGCTCTTATTATTATCTTCGCTTCTGATAATAAAACAATAATAAGAGTGAGCGAGACAATCACAGGAATGAGTGAGAGAGGATAGCAGCATTCATAAAAGCTCGATCTTGATCCTCGAATCTTCTTTGCACGTTGCTATTTTCCTCTCGCTCACTTTTGTCATTGTCTCGCTCACTCTTGTCATTGTTTCAGGAGCGAGCGAAACAATAAGAGGTAAGTCTCTCTCACATTTCATTCGTTTCATGATGAATTAGCCTGGACTCGCACCAGGAGCAAAGTCTATTGATAAAATCAAAGGAATTTAGCCTGGACTCGAACCAGGGGCAAAGTCTTTTGGTAAAGTCAACAAAATTTTGCCCAGACTCAAACCAGGGGCAAAGTGAGTCGATAAGGGGCAAAGTGTGTTGCACGGAAATGCCGGTCGTGCCTTCATACGAGCCTTTGGCTATTTGTCTATTAATCTATGCTTATACTGTGCTCAGAAGCAGTGATGCTATGCTGTGGGATTTTTTCCCTCGCGAAGCTACTGTGCGCATGCGTAAGCGACGTCGGCTGCTACCACTGCTGTATCTCCGGCACAACACAAGGCGTATAAGGGGCCTTATAATTTGACTGCGTTTTTTTTTAGTAATGCTGATAATAACGCGTAAATAGTTATTATTATTAATATTAAATGTATTCCATTCCTTAATAACTTCCTTCTCTCCCTACAACTTCCTTCATATTTTTTTTCTTGCTAGGGTCTGATGATACCTTATATTGGTCGAAGAATATGTCTATGAGAATTCATAGCGCGCATGCGTGGGAAAAATCCCACGGCATAGCATCACTGATCACTGCCCAGAGGTAGGATTTTTGAACGCATTCAAAATGGTGTGCGAGTGCGAGATATACGAAAAAAATGACAGAGTTATTTTTGACATAACTGGCGATATTATATTTCAGTTTTAAATGTAAATTTCCGAAATAAAAAACAAATGTCAGATTCTTTTTTCATTTTTCTTCGATATTTTACCAAGATCGTTTTGGGATATAAATATTATTAATAGAGAAGCAGGATCTACCTAACCTAAAATTTTTCTTTCAATACACGCTTTTTGGGAACTGGAAAAAAAATTTTTCAAATGAATAAAACTAGATATGTATATATCCTGGAGCAGCAAAAGGCGAGTTTAACATGTTTTTAATTCGGCGAATTTTACATTTCGCTGCACGTGTAACGTGTAGTCAATACTCCGTATATTATCGTCGTATTCCGATCGTATATAAAAATGATATCGGAGCATTCCGGAGTCCGAACCGTTTTTTTCACGAAAACGATAACAGTCGCAAAGAATTGGGTAAGCTGGAAGGAAAACTAAAATTGATATTTACATGTAAAAGATGCTCCACGAGAAACACCAGGCTGATATCCAAGTTGGCATATTATAAGGGTGTAGTAATAGTGAGATGCAATGGTTGTAAGAACAATCATCTTATTGCCGATAATTTAGGATGGTTTCCTGAAATAAGTACTAGAACAAATATCGAGAAAATAATGGCATTAAAAGGAGAAACAGTACGAAGAATAGCGGATGATAAAGAGGGCTATTTCGAGGCTGTTGCAAATGAAGAATTCAAGTTACATCAGAAAAACGCTAGCGAGACAAAAGACTCAAACAATAAACATGATGATGAAATTAAAAAAATTGAACCACCAAAAGAGAAAAAAAGTTGAATTTTCATTTAACGTTACTAGAACGAAAGTACAATAATTAATATAAGTATGTGAAATTTATTATAAAGTTATTTGTATAATTTAGGCATTTCTCTCTCTCTCTCTCTCTGTACATGTAACGATAAATGTAATGAAAATTGTATGCAAATTGCTTAGATAAATATATATTTCAATTGTGAAGATTGTACAAAAAAAAATCTATATTAATTTATACTTAGATAATTGTATCGTTATACATACAGATCGAATACGTCATAGGAAAATATTAAAACTTTAGAATGTCAAAACAAAATTTATCTCTCTACAAATATAAACTTTATCATTGACATTTACAAGTGTTAGAAATGTGTACAAGGTCATGTGTACATGCAAGCATAGATCTTATATGCATGTCTTGCGCAGTTTTTTTTTAAACATTCTTCTATTAAAAATATTTGATAATATAATTTGATGATACTTTTCTATAATTTGATGAATTTGACTATTCTAAAAAATAGATTTACAATTTATATTTGTTATATTTTTAGACTTTGTTGAATGCGGCGCAACTCATCTCAATTTATAATCGCCTATATGTACTACTTGGATAATATTCCTACCAATGACATTAGTTTGGCACAAGGGAGACACATTACAGCCTTTTAACAAATTTTTCAAATCATTATGATACTTTTTCTATGTACAATTTTGTAAAAAAAATGTGCAGATAAAAAAATATATACGAAAAGTAATTAGTTATTTATTCTTATATATATATATTTACATGCTATTATTATAAATGACCTGCAGTTATCATTAATTTACAAAATGAATTATAGTGGTTCTGTAGCTTGTCACTTATCACCTTACACTTTAAATGTGTGTATATACATATGCACATTTATATACATATACATTTTTATATGTACATACTAAATACATATGTTATATTTTAATCAAGAGTAATGAAATAGAAATTTTTTGTTTACTCTTGATAATATTATTTTGAATTAATCCAATCTGATAGTGATTTACAGTAAGTTATATATAAATTAAGACAATAAGTTGATTTTATTGCTAACAAAAGCACTAATATTCATTGTGTATAATATATAATAGAATCACGACAGCGTAATGTTAAATATCTACGAATGAGTTTATCCAATTGTGATGATTTATCTGTTTGCAAAAAAATTTGTATCAGGGCATTTACATATAGAAAATTTTACACTATTCATATATAGATCAAGTTTATATAACATATTTGCATAAAATAAATGTTTCGCTTGTGTTCAAAGATATGACAAAATTAAAAAAGATATATAATCATGAATTGTTCATATTATAGCAGTAGTTATATAATAAGCGCTATAACAATAGAGTGTAATGATCAAAAATAGAAGCAATAGTAGTCAAAAAGTCTTAATTATAAAATATACATATATCATAGTAAATTTCTCTAAGTACACCAATAAACATGTATATATTCAAATATCGATAGAGATTTCACGCGCATGCACGTGTTTAGAATTGTTTAATTATATCAATTTGGCATCAATTAAAATGTTTTCATATAAGGCACTACACATGTATTTTCATAAATCAGTCAAATGCAATTAGATAAAATCTTAATCGCACTGAGCCTTCAGTCTAATCAATAATAATAAGATAAAATCTCTCCTTATAAAAGGCACAATTGTGGAAGATGTTTAAATTTTTAATAAAAAGACTAGGTTTTTTCTTTCTATCTCTATAAATGCTAGTTATAGAAAGCGAATAAACATACCGGGTAGAAAGAATATTGCATCTTTTTGTATCGTTTCATGATATATACGTTAATAATTTTACAATGCAATTTTGTAAAGCGAGAAATAAATTTCGAGCCACGCAGAACGCACTAGCAGACTAGCATATTCTTCACATTCTTACAATTAATTACAAAAGAATGAACAAGAATTTTGGAAATGTAAGTTTAAAGACAATTTGTCGTGCGATCGTAATACTTTGAAAGGATATTCGAATATTTGGGTATTTTATACCCTTTTTGGCTTCGATACAATTGCGTATTCGCTGTTATTGAAAACCTTATGTTGTGGACTACTCGCGAAATTACCACTGACGGAAATCGTCTCGGAAGAATCCGGTTTCTTCCGGATAATTCCGTAACCCAGATGACTATCGTCGGCTAATCTAATGGCAGACATATCTTCGACGATATCGTAATTGGACCATGCCGGATTAATAAGATTAGAATTTTCTCCATGAGATATATTGGAATGTATGCTTTGTGAGGAATTCGTATACTTGTATGTAGATTTAGGACTGAGTTTCGTTGCGGATCCAAAGTGCTCCAACTTGTCGTAATCCGACTCATCTGTCTTGGCAATATTGTGTATCACCGACGGCGCGGAATCGCCGCCCATACTTTTGCACGAATTTTGGAATGGCGCATCATGATTTCGTATCGGCATCATGATCTCATATTGTAAATCATCGTTATCGTTCTCTTTATCTCGTTCTCCAGGTAAACTCGAATTTATCCTCTCAGTGTGATGCACGCTATCAATACCATGTGTTTTCCACGCATCGTTTCTTATTTCTACTAGATCATACGAGTGTTTCTCTTCTTCTTCGCGCATAACATCACTTATGAACTTGTGAGACAATTCTGGCGAATTAGCTTGGCTTAATGTTCTATATTCCCCGCACGTGGGTAAATCTAGAAATTCTGAATCGAGATTCTTCTTCTCCAGTAGATTACCAAAATATTTTCGAGGTGGCTTGGCAGGTTTAGACTTATTTATTGATCTGCTTGACGAGGTGGTAGAATCCATACTCGATGAAGTCAATGGCTTTTGAGAACTCTGCGGCATAGGAAAATCTATGTCGATTAGATTGCTAGAGTTATTCAGAGAAGGAGGTAAGGCCGCTCTGGAGCCAGCTTCCATAGATAAAGCTGCATGATACTGAGCATCATTACATTCTATGTTTGGATTGTTCTCTTCGTTTAATAACTTTTTCATAGATCTCATTTTCGAATACATACATCGAAAGATCTCTTGCTGGCTACTATGCTCTAAGCGGAAGGAACCTTCGCCAGATTCACATTTCCTTCCAGCTTCAAAGATAAATTTTCCATCTCTATATCCATATCTTCTAATATACTTATATGGCCATGTGAATAGCACAATGTCACCATCCATCAATTTCATATCCACAGTGGCAATTACTAATGTATAGTTTCTTGCTTCGAGTCCACATCGCTTAGATGCATCCGTTTCTACAACTTTCACAGAAAATACACCTTCTCCAGTAGTGCAATACAGATCATTGTTTTCTTCTATTGTTTGATTTGATACACTATCTTTGAAAGCAACCAACTGGAATGCTGTAATCCAATGAGTCATCTCATTTTCTGAATAACAGCCAAAATAATGTATTCCCGATTTAGTCACCACCTGCATAAAACAAATGTGTAAGTGATCATTTTTCAGAATAAAGCTAAGAAAAGAAGTTTGAACAGTGACATGCACAAAAGGAGAGAGAATACATACAGTAAAAACATGTGATTGATTGCTGGGTGCAATTTTTATACAAGCATCTAGTGTAATGATGCGTGGAGAGTGAGACTGTAATATTGCTTCCTCTTGATTGTCGTAGATCTCGACGCGTTTGATTCCATAATTGCTCGTTCTAAACAGCTGGCAAAATCTCTTGTGCCATGTTTTCTAGAAAGAAAGAAATTTTCATGTGTTATATATGTGTTCGTTCGTAATTTTTCCATTATATAGAGAATGTAAAAACATTTTGTAAGTACTCTCCGATATGTATTTTTAAAACAATCATTCCAAAGGCATTCCAGACAAATTGCGAACGTGTCGTCCATATATTCCTATTGTGTACTCAATGTACTCGAGGAAGAAACATGAAGATAAAAAAAAAAGAAACTAGAAGTAGAGATTAAAAAAGCTGAATTTTTTAAAAATGAGGTAAAAAAACTGATATTTTTGGGTAAAAAAATATTTACCCCGTTTTTTTTGATAATTTGGAAAGATAGTGCCAGTTTCCTTTGAACAAAAGATGGTGTAAGAATTAAATTAATTTTGTTTGGTGGATCAATAATCAATTTCAATGTAGCTGAGCTGATTACTACTTTGTTTAATCAGTTGAGTTCAAATATTTTAAAAATTTAATTTAATTTTGATTTTTGTAATTCAATAGTACTTTTTGATGTTCTTTATTTTTAAAGTTTTACAGAAAAAAACTCTATCAAATAGTTAAATTGTTATTTTTATTATTATGTGGACATGCTCATTTTTCAAAACCGTGCATCAAAAATTAATAAATAAGCATTAAAATTAAATTTTTGAAAATAAAAATTCACAATAATTAATGAGATAAAAAATCCATTTTTTGAGAAATAAAAAACAGTTTTCTATCAAGTTTTTCATCCAAAGTTTTTTTACTATCCTTTTAATATCTAACATAAGTAAAGAGATCGGAAAAGCACAAACAGTCATTTATAAATGATACGCGTTATCACGTATCGCGTCCGCACACGTTATCTTTGCACGCGGGAGACCAACCTTGAGTTGGCCTAGCATTCCTTGCGGCGGTAACAGCAGAATTCCTTGCATCAAAGGCTCCTCGGGCTCCATTGCTGGCGACCAAAGGTTTCATCGGCACGGAGAGTGTTCCTCGTGTATATATCTGGTGGATGTATATTCTTTGTTCTCACGCCAAAAGAAAAAGGATGGACAATATTTTTTTTACTTTCACCACAAAACTCTTCGTCGATCGTCACCGCCCTTGTCAGGCTTCCAGGTTATCGTGAACAACGTGATTCTCTTGCTTTCTTGCGTATGTAAATGCGTGCGTGCGTGCGCGCGCAATCTGACAGTTATTCTCGTTCTGCGAGATTCAGCTCGTGGGTAATGCTAGCGCGACGCTTGACACTTGATGAGATAGAGACACAAAGCACGTCACGGTGAACATCGCTGACCACGAACGCGAACGCGATCGTGGCTGAGTCTGAGTATGTTGCCGTATGCTAATATCAATATGCGATGTATAATGCGCCTTGTACAACATACACATACGAGCGTGTGCATAACATGTTCCTTTCGACTCACACCTCCCGTCTCCCATTCCTATCGATACGTTCCCATTCTTGACTGTCTCCTGAGACCTGAAACTCTGAGTGTCTGAATCTGAGACCCAGAGGTCCCCAACTGTCTCCTGCGCGCACGCGTGATAACGTTGCGCACGAATCGTGCACGCACACGCGCACAATGTCATTCGAATTGCCGCGCGTGTCAGTCCCTTCTAGATCGCAGATAGAAAAAATGAGAGAGATAAAGATATTGACTAATACCTGATGCCTTTCTAAAGAAAAAACTTGCATGGGTTTTCTTTTTCAGGATGTCAGAATTGGCTGTTGTGATCTACTAAACTAAACGCAAATGTCTCTTTACGTTTCAATATTGAAAAAACAGTAATAAATAATGTATAAACTCTATTTCTAAAACGAGGATATATGTATATAATGCATTCGTTCCAGGAAATTTCAATGAAATAATTTTCGATGACATTCCGCATGTTCTCTCTATTTCTGATGTGCGTGGGCATTTACAGAACAGAATGCAGACAATTGGTTACGTTCTTATCAAATGCCAACATTGAATGGAGAGAGAAGTGGTAGACCACAACGCGCATTTAACGCTTTTCCATCTCGCCTTTTGCCTTCCGCCGTAAAATATCGGTTAATTGTGGACAATATAAAGCGGAGTAATATAAAAACCCACTGCATTTTCCTCTCTTTTTTCTCTCTTTTTGTCTGATATTTTTATATTTATAAAATTCTATGAAAAATGACATCATCAATTTTGCAACGATTTACGATATACGATTTTTAAGTGTTTCTTCTACTTTAAGTAGCTACATAATATAAATTTTAAAATTTTAGTAGGTCCACAAAGAATTTACTATAAATATTTATCTTGTTCAATAAAGCTGAATATTCTGAAATATAAGAATATCGACAGTTTTATAACTATTATTATATTGTATTAATGAAACATTGTATTTATACTATAACAAGATCTCAAATCTTGTAAAAATATTCCTTTCAAATTTTCTGATTTTCCAGATATTTTTGTTTAAAATTCTAGATAAAGAAAATATTATTAAGATTTTTTAGTGCAATTTTTTACAATAACTCGCGGCATACATATCCGAAAGACGTTTAAAGAACATTTGGAAAATATCCTATCCTCCAAAGATGTCTTCGGGATATCTTTTGAATATGTATGTTGTGTGGAAAGTTTTTTTTATTGTATGCATTTTTTTTTACTCATAAATAAACAAAAGACACGAAACCACTTAAGTTTCAGTTTAAGAGATTGCTAGATTTTCAAATGTACTCAAGAAATTGAATAGCTTTTGTAAAGTAAACAATTTTTACTTGCACAACATTCTCATTTTCTTTTATCACTGAAAATTACAATATATTACAATATGTATTGCATGTATTCAATATTTAGTTAAAATATTGGATATACATATAAATAGAGATAGATATATATCTATAATATATTTTAAACACATATAAATTCACAATCTGGCTTATCGGCGGATTGCCGACTGCTTACAATATATAATAAGAGTAAACTTATCAGAGATAAAATTTTTTTAAAACATTACCTCAGAATTTCAATAAAAATCCATGCAAATTCTCTGATATTTCCAGGTACAAAAAAATCCTGAGAATTACAGGTTTTCCATGTGTTTTTACATAAGCAATTATTTTTCAAAAAATAATCTGCTTGAATAAGATAAGATGTAATATATCACAATACGGTTTTGAAATCTGCAATAATTATCGTTAAATTAAAATGTTTGAAAAATATAAGCCAATATTAATGATCAGAAGACCTTTTTATCTTATCGATATGAAATATATCATCAAAAAGTGATCGTAGACAAATTCTTAAGAGACGAATCTGGAATAGTTAAAGTAGCGTATTGAGGGAACATTGAGGAAGAATCGATCAAGTTGACTTTTCCGCAATGATTTTTCACAACACGCATTCGTAGCTTCGGCCATGTAGGCCAATGATGCATTACTGTTCAAGTCGCGATGAGATTCGATCGTTCCTTAATAAGTTATTCAAAGATCGACCTTTTCCCCTCGGTACAACTTACGATACGAGTCTACAAGTGCGCACAGTCTTCAATTGTATTCTGGTCGAGCTTGACGAAGTTCCAGTTGATACGATAATAATGGATAGGCAAAAGTAATGAACTCATATATCATTGAACAATGTCTTCCCTTATATATCGACTGGTTGGCACAACGTGCTTCAATGCGATTTTTACTGATAGACATGATTTCCGTCTTCTTCCTCGCGTGGATCCTAAATTCAGTTGATGCCTTTAATGACTTTCCGTCGCTGATATCCACCAATGCTTCGATGGGTACGGATAATTTTCTCTATCTTTAAAAAAAAATAATTTAATATTGTGTATATGTATTAACGAGACAAAAATTCTTTCTTCGGTTCACAGCAGTTGTTATCGAGAAAAGTGTTTTCGACAATAAAGCCGATTATCGCGACATTGTAAGAAACATTTACAATTTCATCGCGAACATTACGAGAGAAGAGATGCATACGGCTGACATAAACATACACGTTTTACGCGACATGAAGATAGATAGCTTTCGAGGTAAGAATGCGAATGTGCAACTCAGATAAATTTCAAACATTATCAAAGATATTTTAAAGACATTACCATCTCTTTCTTTATGTTCATCGTATCATCAGTAGAAATGTGAAAAAACTGATTTTTTTTTTAATAAAAAGAAAAACATTTAAAAATTGGATTTTTCATCAAAACAAATTTGTGTTGTGTATATGTGTGTGCTTATTTTTTTACTTTTTTTTTAAATATAATATCTTCCATATTTTTTGTTAATATAATAAAAAAGAATTCTTAATTTTTAATTTTTTTTCTTTTAATTTACTTTTTTTCTTTTAATTTTGCTTTTAATTTTTTTTCAAAAGTAATTTTAATAAATTAATGAGGCTTTTATGGCAAAGTACGTCAAACACGACATGATTCAAATAATTTTCAGTTAGCTGCATAACAAAAATATTTTTATATATCTAACTGAAAATTATTCAAATTATGTTATGTTGTTTAGTATTATTTTTCCACAAAAGTCTCATTAAGCCATTAAAATTGTTTTTAAAAAGAAAGAAAATAAAAAGATTAATATTTAGTTTATAATAAAATACTTGCATTCGTGAATTGCGAATGGATAGAAGAAACCGATTGTAAAAGATTTGGGTACCTACTCTTTAATGATAATAAAGATATCAAAAAAATACATATATATGTACACGAAAAAAACAAGAATTGCTTTTTTTTCATAAAAAAACCATAATTGATAAAAAAAAATTTAGTTCTTTTTCCAATAAACATATACAATAAATATATACCAATTCCAATAAATATATACAGAGTGGGGCATTTATAGTGACGCGGGCATATTTTTTGAAAATTAAGTGAGATATCAAAAAATGTTTCAGACAAAAGTTGTACGATTCCAAAGGGGGCATAAGATACCATTGATTTGACCTTGTATATTATATACTATATATGTGAATATATGAATATATGAATAAATTAAGATTGAGATTAAGATTAAGATTAAGAATAAGATAATATACTAGTATTTTTAGACTCAAAATTGAATGTTCTTTTCATTTCTGAAAAAAATTGATCTTCCCATTTAAAAGAACCAAATTGACCTCAAAATGACCTTCAAAATCGCATTCCAAGAATAATCTAAGGTCACGGTGTTATGTCCTCCCTTGGAACCCTACAACTTTTGAAACATTTTTTGATATCTTATTTTGTTTCCGAAAAATATATCCGCGTCACCGCTATAAATTCTCCACCCTGTATATATATATATATATATATACAGGGTGGAGAATTTATAGCGGTGACG
>JBCEZX010000019.1:1229696-1242074 GCA_039654345.1 Cataglyphis cursor
ATATATTGTATAATAGAGTTATAAAAAATGTTTCAAATAAAAGTTACTTTGTTTAAGAATAAGACACATATAATGACATAAACGAAAAGGATGGTTTGCGATAAAGACTTCAATCGGTGCCAATAGTTTTTGTTTTGTTTTTCTTATAAATTGATAGTATTATTAGTAACATATTGATAAATGTATAATTTGTATCGAAATATTTACTTTATCTATTGTAACAAAAGCATGATTTAGGCATTTTCTGTCCTTTAATAATTACTTAAACAAGATTGCACTAGAATATTGTTGATACATTAATAAAACGAACAAATATTGATGTCCAAATAAATAAGATAATTTATTTTTTTAAATAACACTTGCAACAAGATATAAAACCATTTCTTGTGCTGTGAGTGTAGGATAGATTTTGTTTAAGTTTATTTTTTATTACCCGCACATTGCAACACTGTTACCAATTTTACATGTTTTTATGTAGTCACACTATATGGTACATGTAAAAATCTTTGTAAATATACTCAATAAATGAATATACTCAATAAAAAAATTGCGGTCGAATACTAAAAAAAATGTGATTTTTCGTGATTTTTGACAGTCAGACCTAAGTTCAGAATATATTTCTTAATGGTTGGTATCAAAATAAAAAAAAATATTTTTGCATTTTCTAAGACTTTATTTTATATTTACTAATAAGATATGAAAGAAAATTGATTCCGCAAATATTTAAAAAAAAACGGTATTTTGGGGCCGATTTGAGGCCTTATCACCCATTATTAAATTTTTTTTAATGTTGTTTACGATAGGTTTGTTTTTCGCCCATATTTAAAAGCAACACAAATGACAATATTTTATGAACGACTATTGAAAATCTCACTTGGTAAATATTTGGATTAACTTACACTTCACGGATCGTTTCCATTTTTACATATATTGTAGAGGATACATTCCTAAGTAACATATATTTTAAATTTTGTGGCGCTCTCCTCTGGTTCCAAAGATCTGCGATTGTAAAGTTTTATAGTTTTTAATGCTTTTTCTATTGTAAAATAAAGAAAAATTAAGTTTGTTTAAATTATATTTGTAGAGCAGACGTAGAAGAAGTTTAAAGAGACGAAGCTTTTTGCATATACTTTACAACACGAAGCGAGATTCACTTCACAATTCTTGTGTGAATGGGAAAACTTCATTGCTATACTTGTTTCGAAATTTCTCTTCAATTTCGAAACCGAATAAACATATAATTTTGAAGCGGTTATTAGCAGTAATACAAGAATAACTAAATGTAAACAAAAAAAATTTTTAGCAGAAGTGTACTGACAGTGTCGCAAATATAAACAAAAAAATATAAACACGTAAATATAATAAAAAGATGATACAAGTAAATGCGAAAATTATGATACTTCAAAATCGTATATCTCTGGAACTAGAAGAGTATCACAAAATTCAAAGTGTGTTACTTAGGAATGTATTCTCTACAATATATGTAAAAATGAAAACAATCCGTGAAGTCCAAGTTAATCCGAACATTTACCAAAATTTAAAATAATATGTATGTTTTTAATAATTAAAATAATGATCTCTCCAGTCATAGTGCGGACTATCATTTAATATGATCTCAAATTTAAAAAAAAGAATTTTTGTATTATTATTGTCTTGTATTGTCACTTTATAATTTCTAGCCGGAAGCCGGAATATGTATTAACTCAAAATCAAGTGAACGATAATATATATTATAACATATTATAATATATTTTGAAAATTATAATATTATATGTTATAATATATATTTTATAAATATATTATAATATATTATAATTAAAATATATATTTTAAAAATATATTATAATATATTAATAAAAGAATATGTCAATTTAATGTGATAGAAATATGAAGAATATGAAGAAATTGGATAAGCTATTCCAACGAACACTTATAGGTAAAGAGAAGTGCCGCCTGCTTCTTTATATTGCCACTGGGAAATGAATATATTTGAAATATTTTATTATTTTCTTTAGTTCATCCTTCAGATCTGGCACACACACATCTATATCTTTTCCTAATAAATTTAGAATATGTGCAGAACAATCATATGTTATTATATCTGGCATGCATAAATTTTCGCGCTCTAAGAGTTGATTTCTTATTTTAGTGTTATTTGCATTACACAGTAAAATACAAAATTCTCTCCGAAGTGCGATAGTTTCCCGAAGATTTTTTCGCGCTGAACATGATGCCGTTATCTGAATTTACCTAGCACATCAGGATTTAGAGTAAATTGGAATGAAAGCCAAAAATGGTGTTTTTGACCATTTTTAACATTTTTTGCGGCAAAAACAAAACTGGTTTTTAAAAAAACTTAATGGCATCTGAAAGTATAATTCAAGAGCTTTCAAACAAATTTTGATTCATGATCGTATAACTTTTTTTTCATCAAGTTATAGCTATTTGAATTTTAAACATTCTGTATAATTTACAAGAAAGGTAAATACATACTTATGTATAGCAGTAAATAAAAAAAGTAATTATAATAGAATTTATTTGCAAAGAATAGATCAATTCTTTGTGTTCTATATACTGAAACGATGAATTTGTATTGTATATAAATTTTGCTATTTGGAAATCAATATTTTTACTTTCTATTTTTGTGATTTTTCTTATAAAAGAATTCAGTTTAGAGGTTAAGATTCTTGAAAAAATTGGAAGCAACGATGATACTGAAGATTGTGTAAAGAAAAGGGGTGTACAGGTGGTCTAGAATACTCTGTATAACAATCAGAAAAAGAAAGTATTTAATAATAATATATTATTCTATAAAAACAATAAATGTGCAAAAATGAAAATTTTAATCATATCATTAATTAATATAATAAATATTAAAAAATTCTGGAGTTTGTTGTTTCTAACAAGTTCATTATCAATTAATCAATTATTATATATTTAGTATATTATTTATGTATTATTTTGTTATTATTATTGGTTTATTTATTATATTGTTTAAATGATAATGAATTTTTGTTCAGTAGTTGCTAAAAAAATATTTATGAAAAATTGTCGAATGATACTATAATATTAGATAGAGGATAAATAAAATTAATATTATAATAAGCCATTAAGAATAAAATAATTCTGTATTTCATAAAGTGATACGTTTTAAACTGTATGTGTGTGTTTGTGTATGTTTATGTAATTTATTTTTTCAGTGACTATAATAGATGTAGTATTACTGTTCCATTTTATAATGCAATGTTGATATATGTATACATACTTATGATTTTTCTTTTTAATTCATTATTATGATCGATGTCATTCATTTCAAATTGATTATACATTTCGTTTTTATTTATAGAATTGCATTTGTGTATATGCAACTTCATATATGTGCTACTAAAAAACACATTTCTTTTTTATAATGTTTACATTTGACTTTTACTGGTTTGTCGTTTTCTTTAACTTAGTAAAGTGTTGCCAAATTGCATTTTGTCATTTCTCAATCGTGTTTTCTTATTGCACAAAACAAAATCTTGTTTTCTTACGTATAAAATACGATACAAAATGGTATTTGAAGATTGCTTGATACGTTTGAATACATTATAATATGTTACGATATAATTTGACAAGACTGGCAAAGATCGTGAACTTCTGCTTAGAAAACGTTTAATTCCTGAAATGATATATATTAAAAGTAAAAAAATCGTTTTAATTTACAAACAGATACAGAATATTTATATCATACTTATATAAATGTAAATGTAACCGATAAATGATCGAAACTTTAAATGTCACGCTGTCTTATTTGTAAACACTTCTCTATCTTTACTTTCTTCATGTAACATGCGATATAGAGAGTATAATATCGACACCGATTAATACCGAATATTTATATATAAAAATAAAATTAATTTTAAAGAAATCATATCTTAATATATAGAATATAAATAAATATATATTTAAAACATATTTTTTTGTTTTATACAGAATGTTTAATTTTTTAAAAATATAATTGTAATCAATTCTGTATTATGGAATTTTATTTAAGTGATCATATAGATCTTCTTAAACAAAATAACTTTTATTTGAAACATTTTTTATATATAACTCTATTATTTAAAAAAATAACTGAGTGTATGCATTTAAATCAAACACTGTATAGATATATTTTTAAGAGAGAAAAAATGACTAAAAAAAGACATCTGCAAGAAATCGTCTATCTCTATCATCGATAATTAATTCTTCACAAGTTCTATACGCGCACATTTTTCTCGCAGACAAAACTTGTTCAAGATACTTTCGCCACGGGCGGTACTTGCGGTAGATGTCTGTTTTGGCGAATTGCCTCGGCCATAACATGGGGCAACTTCTTTGATCGCGGCAAAAATAATGCGCATTTGATAGATTCAGGATCGTGGTTTCCCACTCTCGGAATGAATCTGACAGATGTCATCTTTCCACATGTCGCACACGGATTTCGAGGAATCAATTTACCGATCGCTACATATCACGTAAGTGTGAACGTGAATCTTTCTTCGTTAATTATTGCATGAAAGCTCACGTCCTTTTTCAGAATCCACCGTGGCAAACCATCTCGTTGAGCAACTCCGGTGAAAAGGAATACGGCGGACTGGTTTTCGATGTCATCAAATACTTGGGGAAAAAAATGAACTTTACGTACTCTGTGCTTAGTCCAGAGAGCAATCGGACTATCAAGTTTACTCAGAACAAAACTAAAACCGACATGGTAAGTTCATGCAATAATATTTCTCTATTTCATCAAATGCTCAATGATAGTCGGTACAATTTTACAAAAGGGGACCCAGTCCCAATAATCTTGACCTTGACATATGTTGGTCATCAAGGTTACTTCCAACAGAGTTACATCCAAGAGGTTTTAGCCGTCGCTCGTTGTTTTTATTAAAAAGTTATTAACAAACAAAGATTTATAAAAGTCAAGGTTTGTACGTAATCTGACAATGAAAAACAATGCAACTTTACTTTTAAAACTGAAAGGTTTGGATTAAATTATTTTCCGAAAATGGAGGCCTCCGTGGGGACGGGGAGAGGAGGAGCAAACTCCTTGTCTATGCATATATTTTACAAAGCAAAGCGAGATCCACCTCACAATTGTTCTGTGTATGAGAAAGTGTATGCGTGGTCCCTCTTCCCCCCCCCCCTCCTCTTCGGGAGGCACCACTTCCGGAAAATATAACCTATCCCAAACCTATTTCCGATTTAAAATTAAAATTTGGTTTGGGTTAGGTTATATATTCCGAAAGTGGAGCCCCTTCCCTCGTAGGAGGGGCGAAACCCAATGTTCTATGCATTTACTTTTTAATGCGAAGAAAAGTTTCACATGGGTTTACAACTTTTCACGCAAAACGAGGTTCAACGAACCTATGTGTTTAATTTTTTGATAGTGGAGTCCCTCCGCAGAGGAGGCGAAACTGTGTCCACGCATATACTTTTTAAAGCAAAGTGAGATTCTACATGGGTTGTACATGAGTTGAACCTCGCTTTGCGTGAAACGTTGTAAACCCATGTGGAATTTTACTTCTCATTAAAAAGTATATGCGTGGAGGCAGTATGATCCGCCCCTCCTGCAGGGGGGCTCCACTATCAAAAAATTAGACACATAGTTTGCGTTGAACCTTGCTTCGCGTGGAAAGTTGTAAACCTATGTGGAACCTCACTTCGCATTAAAGTGTATGTATGGACACAGTGAGTTCCGCCCCCTCTTCGGGGGGACTCTACTTCTGGAAGATATAACTTAACCCAAACTTATTTCTGATTTAAAATTAAAATTTGGGGGGCTTCACTATCAAAAAGCTAGACACATAGGTTTGCGTTGAATCTCGCTTCGCGTGAAAAGTCATAAAATTAAATTGTTAATAACTTTTGAATAAATAACAAGCGACGGCTAAAACCTCTTGAATGTAACTCAGGACAGTGACAACATATACCAAGGTCAAGGTCATTGGGGCCTTTTGTAAAGTTTTACCCAAGATGCTCAAGATAAAATTTCCGCTGTAACTTAATTTAACTTAGATCCAACTATATGCTTTCTAACGAATGTTTCAAATGTTTTTGAAGGTATTAACATCAACAACGAGAGAAATGCCACCAGCAATAATAGATATGGTCATTGGGAAAAGAGTTCTCCTTGCAGCTTGTGCTTATACCGTAAACATTCGTGGAAAAAATGAGATCAATTATACCATACCAATCTTTATGCAGACATATAGTTTTCTGACCGCAAAGCCAGGTCAACTCTCTAGAGCGTTGCTATTTACTGCGCCCTTCGCCAAGGAGGTATAATTTGCGCTGAAACAAAATATTTTACATTTATAATAAACAAAGCTTAATACGTAAACGTATATATATGCACAACATAAATACAGTGTATAAACAGTACACTTAAAAAGTTGCATTAGACTTACAATTTTGGTATTACAATTGTTTAAAAATGTTAAAGTTAAAAAAAGTGAAAGTTTACCATCGTAAGAATAAGATTCGATAGAAGTCATATTTTAGTTCGTCACATTACTAATAAAATATAGTAATGTTATATAATAGAAATAAATATGATATTAATTTGCAATAAATTAAGAATTATACAATAAATGCGGATCTTTATAAAGCTGTATACGTTTTCTATATATAAAAGTAGTGAAGATGTATCATGAGATTACAAATCGAGATCGGTTAGCAATTATCTCTTGTATCGAATGGCGTATCAATTGTTTTCCAGTTCTCAGTTAGCTTGATCTATTTTTCACTTGTAATAAGCGTGTACCTCTAAACGGGCTAGTTTTGCTTATAGACATGGGCTTGTCTGGCAGCATCCATTATTATAATGGGCCCGACTTTATACCTGATTCACAAGTACAGTCCGTGTAGCACGAAGGTGTCGGGGCTCAACTCCTCCTGGCAATGTATATGGTACATCTACGGTGCTCTTCTTCAGCAAGGTAATATCATTTTATTCTGTATTATATAAAGTAACCCAAGTTTTCACTTAGTCATTTCTAAAGATTTTATTATTATTACAAATTGTTTCATTTTTACGGATTGTTCTCGACGTTTTTGTAAAAGAAAGAAGATTCATATTTAAAATTAAAATTAAACTATAATTTTTTGAAAAAGAAAAAAACAAATCGCACACGAATGATTTTAGGGGGAATGTATTTACCCCATTTCGATAGCGCTCGCTGGCTGATCGCCATTTGGTGGTTGGTCGTGATGGTCTTGGTAGCGACTTACTCCGGAAGTTTGGTCGCATTTCTGACATTCCCAAATATGGACACCGCCATTTTGACCTTGGACGCTCTCCTCGCTAATAAAAACAGATTAACTTGGGGCTTCCCTAACAGCAGTTATTTAGACGAATATTTGAAAAATGCAGAGGAGGAGAAGTATCATATTCTGCTAAAACGAGCCATAATTCATAACGCAACACAAGAAGCGGAAATTATCGAGAAAGTAAAGGCGGGAAAACATGCCTTAATTGACTGGAGAAGCACATTGAGGTATAACTTTAAATGAAAAGTCCTGTAAATTGCTTTCGATATACTTATGAATTATTGAAAAATTTTTTCGAGAAGGAAAGCATTATCATATAAATAAATGTTGCTAATTTCATCTCATACTGTAAATTATTTTTCAAAGAATTTTATAACAAGAAACGAAGAGATCTTTAAAGTTTTTTTTTTTATTTAAATATTTTCATTCTTTATATCGATATATAGAACAAATTAGTGATAAAAATGACGACAATGTACGATTTGTTCGAACAGATTCTTGATGAGAAGCGATATGTTAACAACTGGAGGATGTTCTTTTTCCTTGAGCACTGACGAATTTATGGATGAACCCATAGCGATGATTATTGCACAAGATAGCCCTTATATAAATATCATTAATGCGGAGTAAATTAATTTTAATTAGTGTTTTATTATAAATAAAATTTGTGACGTATTATACATAAATTTTATGTATATAGTTTTGCAATTTATGAATTTTTCCGCAAATAATCTGCACAGATAGTTTTATTGTGAATTTGTATAATGTCAAAAAATATCTATCAAAATTTAATCGCATATCTCGATAATGACCATTTGGCAAATCTATTAATTTTATCATTTAGATTACATCGTATGCACGAATCTGGATTGATGAACAAATGGGTAACGGAGCAAATACCGACAAAAGACAAATGCTCGGATATATCCGCCAATCAAGGCGTAAACGAACGTAAAGTAAATGTGGCGGATATGCAAGGCATATTTTTCGTTCTTTTCATGGGTAACATATATTTTTTCCTCGCGAGCACTTCAAGAGTATATAATTTTGCGAATTTTTTATTTCGCTTTTTTCAGGCGTGATTGGATCGATATTTCTCTTGTATTGCGAGTTTTACTGGCACAAACGCCAAGTAGCAAAGCGACGTAAATTGATTCAACCTTTTCTCTCCTGAGTTTGATCTAGCATAGAAACTAGATTATAAATGTTATCCATCTCCTTTCAAGCAGAGTTCGTAGAACTTCTATAATGTAATTTGATAATAATTATTATGTATCACTTATCCTAGAGTTAAAATTACAGAGACCATTCTCGCATGCATATAATGATTCTCATACAACAAATGTATCTTATTATTAATCATATGTATCTCTGCAATATTTTGTTTTGTTACAAATCGCTCTATATAACAAATGAAACGCATATTAGAGGACATGCTATTTATAAATAAATAAATGTCTATGAAAACATACAATTTTATCATTAATAAAACTGTACAAGTTTTATTCTCAAGTTTTATTCTCACAGAGTTTGGGTCCATCAAACGTAATTGTGCAATATACAGAATGTTTTCTAAGTAAATACAAACTTGAAGGGGATATTTCTTGAGTTATTTTAAGAAGAAAAATCCTATAAACATGTGTCCTAAACTGTTTCGTTTTCAAAATATAGGGTGTCAAAGTAATGCAAAGAAAATGAAGATTTCAAAAATTTTTAAAGATATTTTAATATTTTAATGTGGTAATATTAATATTATTATATACTTCTTATTACATATTATTATTTTTTTTTTTTTATTATTCATAGCGTGTACTTCAATCCATGGAAAAGATAGTTAAGGCGTATATTATGGTTGCAGGTGAATATTTTCAGCAGTTACTGTGATGCTTTAATTTTCTTTTCAGTTACAGTTTTCCATTTTTTTATTGTTTTCCATTTTTTTTTATTTGTCATAACATAGACTGTTCTCTAGTAAAAGATGAAACTATATCACATTAATACACGTATACTAAGTTTGAATGAAGTATCTTTAAACGTTTTCCAGATTTTCAAAATTTCCATTTCTTTTTGCACAATTTTGACATTCTGTATTTTGAAAACAAAGCAATTTAGGATACATATTTATAGGACTTTTCTTTTTAAAATAAGCCAAGAAATATTTTCTTCAAGTTTGTGTACTTACTTTTTAGGAAACACCCTGTAGAAATTATAAAAATGAATTTTATCTTTTAAAAAATATAAATAATAAAAATATGCAATTGCAATTAAAATTCTATATTTTTGTCATTACATTCATACATAAGTAATAATTACATACAAAAGTAATAATTAAAGTATCGAAAGTGTTGAACCGGATATTCGTTTTAAATTTATACGTAAATTATACGTGTGCACTCTTTCGAGAGCACACATCCTACAAAATTAAAAATTTCAAAAATATAGCAGTTGGTTTCTTATTGCACAATTACGTTTAATTGACAGATTCATTTCTTTTATCGCTCACAAACGAATGTCGATAATTTAAGGCCGCTTGGAGACATCAAACATTATCATTGACTTATTTTCTTGAAATTGTTCCAATTCGACATGCATGCTCGGTGAAACGACACAATATTAATTAAATATCGCGGTGCGACAGAAAATAGCAACGATAGCTCTGCTATCGATAATGATAATGATCGGTCTGGAGTGAAACAGAAACGAGCGATGGAGATGAGAAGAGGATCGCACGGCATAAATTGCTCGGCGAAGTAATCACGCATTGTTAACACGACAGATCCCGCGCGGATTCCGCACCTTAAGCAACCACCCGTGGCGGTGGGTAAAAGTCACCGTGGCGTTATTACATAACGCTCTAACTCACGAAGATCCTCCCACTTGAATCAGTCGAAAGCGGATTCTCGCTTCGCCTTCACCGCGCCTTCACCGCGCCTGCCGCTATCTATTACCGTTATCGGATGAGCGATATCCGCATATTTTCCAAGATTTGTGGTCTGCGAGGATCGCGCTGATCGCTGATCGGCCAAAGGAAAGAGGAATGTTCGGTTCATCTGATTAATATGTCGCGAACAGAGTCGACATACCAGCAATCCATAAATATAAAAATATTGTTCAAAAGAATCTTTAATTAAATTAATATTTAATTAATATACTACATTAGTTAAACATGTGAGAGCGCGCAATACAAGTTTATTTATAAATGCAAATACAAGTTTTATTTATTAAGGCAATTAAATAATAATCGCTCCTTTACAATAAAGCTTAAACTTAATGTCGGAGAGAGAGAGAGAGAGAGAGAGAGAGAGAGAAAATAATCTTTTCTTTCATTATATAAACATATATTAAATTATATAATAATGTAATAAATCTTTAGTCGGTCATTCATTGATATATTTTATCCTGTGCATAGACATACGTAACATAGTAGTATTATTAGATTGCGTGAAAAGAGAGAAAATAACATGTATACATAAATCAATTTATATATGCGACGGATGCGCCCGTATAAACATAAGCACGAATAAGCATACAATGAATGTAGCACATGCATAGAGCAGCATGCTTGCGATCCTCTTCGTGATAAAACGCTGGAAGATAGTAGCTTTTGAAAGAATACAGAGAGGAGAAGAGTAGCAACAAGAGGAGGGAAGGAGAATTGGCTAAGGCAGAAAGATATGTGCGCAATTTAACGGGGATTACGATCTTAGCCATTTAGAAAATCGCGGTAATAATCGGCGGGCCCCAAGAGCGGACCTCGTTCGCGAGCCGGGTCTCCTCTGGCGCGCCTCAAGACGGGTCTCGAGCGGGCCTTAATCGAACCTCGGGCCTCGGCAGCTGCTAGTCTAGTGTACTAAGTCAGTTCCGACGTGGAGCGCGAACGACTAAGGCTAATCCTAAGAGAATCCGACGCTGCGGGCAGCACTTCGACGTGCAAGGTAGCAGCGACCGGAAATGATGGGAAAGCACTGGATCGTTGTATTGCAGCGTACGTAAGATCTTGATTATAAGATGTTTTGATTCAATTTAGCATAGATCAGTCCGACAAATAGGGTGATGATTTAAATTCTGTAAGCTTTGAAAATTGTAGCCACTTGTAAATAACGAAAATGTAAAAAATATATTATACAGATAAATAAAACATTTCTTTTCAATTTTATCGTGAATTAAAGAAATAATTATATTTTGATATTGGAATGAAAAAGTATTACATTGAATTAAAATAATTGATAATTGATAAGAGAATAATTGATAAGAGAATAATTAATAAGAATAATTGATAACTGCGTTATTCGGAGGAAGGTGCATTCAGAAGCAGATTATACATATAATTATAATAATAATTATATATAATATATGATATGTCATATATTTGATATAATATATTATATATATATACACACATATGTATAATATATGATATATGATATAATATATAATATATAATATATAATATATAATATATAATATATAATATATAATAATATATAATAAATAAATAAAATTCTTAGGGTAAATTCACATCCTTGCAGGAAAGCAGAAAGCAGAAAAGCAGAAGTCAATCAGACTTTGCTCTGATAGTAAAAAATATAACCGAATGTCATTCTGTTGTACCTCTTACTACAGTGCGAGTTCTGATTGGCTTCTGCTTTTCTGCCAAGGAGTGAATTTGCCCTTAGATTTTAATTAAAGTCTATGGCACATAAAAAAATTTAAGCAATAAGGGCTCTTGCACAATGCGAGGCGATAGCAATAGGCAATATTCAATGAGAACACTGCTTTTTTAATATTTTACGTGATTTTAACCACTAAAATATATCAATAGATCTACCATAAATTCGTAATTGCCAACAATCACCAACAAACAATTAATAAACGATTTGTAAAAAAAATATAAAAGTAAATGTTGACCGACTAACTTTATGGAGCTGTCCAAGAACCATCCACAATCAATTTTTAAATTCGGCTGTCGCATCGTTATAGACAGAATTTTAAAGGGTTTGGTCGAATTCTTACGTTACAGTTTCGATTACGGTTACAGAAAATGTGTGCGATCGTCTTAAAATTCTGTATAAATGAAATTCTTAA
>JBCEZX010000019.1:1247570-1264240 GCA_039654345.1 Cataglyphis cursor
TCATAACATTTCATACTTATGGCTAGTGTCATCTGCCGGAAAAACCGGAAAGGAATTACCGACACACCTGGTAAATATAAAACTGTAAGTTATTATAACTGAAAATTATTTAGGGATTTGCAACCGTATCAAAATTATAACAATACCATATATTTTCTCCTGATTTATAGGAAAAATAAAAAGATTTCAGTCTCTTACAAATTCTCACTCATATTAAATCTTTCTCTTTTTTCTTCTCTCTTTATATATATATATTTTAAAATTTTCCATTAATTTAAACATCTTTCTTTCAATTTCTTTCAATATGATTCTCCTTTGCATTGCATAAGCACAAACAATAAGCTTCGTATTATGCGTGACCAAAGTATTGCATTATTTCTATTAAAAAATTGTAAAGAAACTTGTATAAATTTTATAAATCACAGATTTTTTTCTAAGTATTTCTTCCCAAAAGTTTTACTCTGTTAAATTCTTACTGTGTTAATTCTATTTTGAAATGCGCATAATTAATTATTTTATCTTCTGTAATATGTGAAATATAGGATACATATTTTAGAAAATATTATTAATATTATTTATGATTAAAAATTGGCGTTCTGCATGTTTATTTAATAATAATAAATTTATAATTTTCTTTTAGGTAACGGTCTGTTTGAAAGAGCCGGACCTATACCTTTTACAGCTTTACATCCCTTTCTTTATTTCATCGTCGACACCGAGACTTCGGTGAGTCTAATTGCCGGTCGAGTGGACGATCCGCTTAATTCCAGAATACTGTAGACATATATAATTTACGATATATTTTAAGATTTTTAAATAAACACTCGTTTATTTGGCGATATTTATAAATAGCTATTGTATTATCTTATAATGTATAGACTTCACCTTCTCCAGCTCACACACAATTATTATCAAATACACGCAATTAACATTGTGCAAATCTCTGTACAGATTCCTATTTGTAAATAAAGAAATATAAAGATAAAAAAGAAAGGCAGTGTAATTCGAAATGTGCAAGATTGAGCATTTGGAAGAACATTCTGAGTTATCTCGAATCTTTGAATGCAAGAGTGATATTATGTTTTGCTAATCGACACAAGCACATTTATGACGCATTTGCTGCAAAAAAAAACTATGAAAATATTAAAATTGTGATAATCATAAAAATTCACATTTTTTGCATGATTTACTATATACCGTCCAACGAGAGAATAACCATGGATCGAATGAAAATTTATCCGTTTTGCGCAGGTCTCTGAAGAAGGGGGACTAGAAAGTTCCCGAGTGTACCATATTTACAAATACGGTACCATGCCGAGTAGCGCTCTCCCCACTTTACCCGCCTATGCGCAGATCGTGGTTATTCTCTCGTTGAACGGAATATACTGATGTAACTTGTATTTAACTAAATTTATCTAATTTGTAAAATCCAGGTACCTGGATTTATTAATTAACACTAATTTTCAAACAATAAAATAGATAGTTTTTATATTATAATAAATTTATAATTGGTATATAGTATATATATATATATATATATATATATATATATATATACATATATATATATATATAAAATATTTTCAAAAATTCGCAACTTTTTTCTTAAATATCATATTATATTCATTTTTCGAAATAAAGTGGCAAGAACAATAACGACGTTCTGTTTAATCTCTACCAGACAATACTTCTTTGATCTCTTTACAACCTCAACAATCAGACTTCCGTTATTTAACTATAGCCTTAACCTAGAAAATATATATTATTTCCTTATGTTAGGTTTATATATAAATACAAATTTTCAGTGTACTGCTACAACGTACGATTGCATATGTCGCTAGTACGTATATCCGATGATTCGATATTTCACTTCTTATGAGTACATTTGTTTGAGTATACAGCAACACCACTGATTATGTTATTTCGTGAGCGGCAGTGTAAACACAAATAAATAAATGCAAATGATAGAAGACACATTCTCATTTGCGAGAAAAATTTAAAATGACCGACTTGGTTTTTCGATAGTGCGCGAAGCAATATTGCGAATCGCTTATTTGCGCATCGGATTTTGCCAAGTTTTCTTCTGTCATTCGTATGTCTATCATAGTCGCGTTTATTGTAGAGTAGATCAGGTGACGTTTTTCAAAATCCACGAAACAAATTTGGAAATCCGCGTGCAGACGCCCGGTAAGTTGGCTTCCGCGCATCCGATTCCCCATGATATGATACCGGCCAGAAAATATCGGCCGTCCTTTCCGCGTACTTGAAGAGGGCCTCCGGAGTCACCCTGCGTGTAATGGGAGAACAATAAAATTCTTCTATGGATAAAAGCATCGTATCTAAATTAAGTGTAATTTATGGTTTGTGAGCGTACCTGACACGAATCTTGTCCGCCGGTCTCGTAACCGGCGCAAAGGAAGATGTCTGGTATGAATTCGTGTCTGCCGGCTCTTAAAAACATTGATTTGCATCTGTCGTTACTTACTATCGGCACGGAAACCTTAAAAAATGGTAAAAATGTGAGTAATGAAGAAAACTACGGCTAAAACAGATTATTCAACTTTGCAAATTACCTCTTGTAACACTGAGGGTAGTGTTCCACCTTCGCTCAATCTTCCCCAACCCGTCACTGTTGCGTTTTCCCCGATCAGGAGATCGTCTGTGGCTGGCAAACAAATGGGCGAAATGTGCGCCGCGAATGTCAAAGAGCTTTCGAGTCGTACCAGTGCCAAATCATATTCGTATGTAAAAAAGTTATATTTGGGATGCACAACCTTCTTAGCAACGCCACGTTCCACGTAAGGCAACCGCTCTTGAACCGATGAGAAGTCGTACTCGCCAACCCGTATCCGTATTTGCGATGTCAGCAAACTGAAAGTCAATAATCAAGTAACATCGATGATAATATCTCACAAAAGAAAAACGGCGATTACTCACTCGTCGACGCAATGACCCGCGGTAGCAATCCAATTCTCGTTGAGCACTGCACCGCCACACCGGTGAGTGCTTGAGAAGCCAAAAAAGGATGTCCTACGCACGGACACTTGCCAGGGCCATCGGCCGAATGGCGCATCTTTGCCGCCGACAATCCGTGTCTCTGGTCGTGGAAATAACGGCGGTATTCCGCATTGCATATTCTTACTCTCGTTGGCGGCTGCGACTGTCATCACCGAACCCGTTCCCTTCTCGCTCGCCACTGTCGCTTCCTCGCGATCAGTCGATCCTTGCATCGTGACGGCACTCGTGGTGCTAGCACTGATTGTGCTATTCCCCGCGATCGTTACTGTCATTATAGCAGTCGTCGGGTTAATTGTAGTGCGAATGGTTGTCGACATTAATGTAGTCGGCGTCGTTGTGCTCAGCATTGTGGTTTTCTTTGTTGGTCGCGGCCTAGTTGATGTTTCCAAATGGGATGTCGTTATGTAGTGTGCTGAACCCAGGGGCTTCTGATATTCGGTGCTCTACGCAAAGTGCATATAATTACCTTGCATAGCGATAAATTTTTTGATTATAAATACAATATTATGTTGATAAGATATTATTATCAATTATTCAAAATTTTAATAGAAATGTTTAAAATACAAATATATTTTTGCAATTAAATGCCAAACATATGAAAAGACTATTGGGATATTAATATTGAGCAACATCTATCATAGAGAGAAAATACTTGGACATACTTGTAGCGACTCGGTCGGCTTGAAGCTCGGTCGCGATGGAAAACTTTCCGGTCCGTTCTGAAGAAGAGCAGGACTGTCTGTCCAGTGCGGTTTCAAGGACGGCCTAGGTGGCGTCCAGCTGTTTGACCAGAAATGAGAGTTCGTACTTGAAGACGGTATACGTACAGTCTCCGATACAGTAATCGTGGTCATTGGTTTGGATGATGACGATGACAATGACGACGGAAACGAGGATGATGAAAATGACGATATTGACGAGAACGACGATGGTGAAGATGACGATGAGGATAACGACGATGGTTTCTGCTTCGTGACGAAGACCGGTTCTGTAGTTACTTGCCAATGAGAAGTTTGTGATATGGATCCGGCTGCGCTAGAATGAAAGACAAATTTTACGTTATGTCCGATACGTAATTTATGTAAAGTAATAAATAGAGATATATGTAACGGAGGATGATTAGTGTGTGCCCAGCATATTGTAGCAATCATGTATCCGTGACAGATATGGTATACTAACGTGTAGGAGATTTACATATTTTTTCAGTCCGATAAATAATTGCTAAAAAATAATATATGTGAACTAAAAAAAATATGCAAGGTACGAATGGCTGAATCGGAAATCAAACCTTCTTCCATTTTCCGGGCAACTGCTCTTACCTCTGAGCTTCAGACTTCACCTTATGCCAGTTTCAACATAGTGATAAAGTATATGATTCTAGAGCGATGTTGGAATAATTGTTTTCTTTTAACAAATCCTTTTGCAATATAGAATATTGTCTCTGATGACTTGAAGACAAGTTGCATACCTGGTGGAAGGCTGCTTGACGTAAATCGGTCTGGTGGTCGTTGTCGTCGATGTTTTCGTAGACAGCGTCCAGATGTTCGGTTTTGAGATAAAATTCGGTCTTTGATCTGCCTGACCACTTATTGAGATCGGTCGATAAGTAGTCGTTTTGACCGAAAAAAACGGCTTCGAGAAATCCGTCGATGATGGTTTCGATTGTACTGGCTTGGTTGCCCAATGTGGTCGTTCAGTGTGTATGAAATTCAAATTCGGATAGGGCTCTTTCGCTGTTTCCTGCTGAAAAAAGCAATATTCCATTAAACTCGATGGTGCTTTTATTGCGCAAAGAATAGATTGCTCTTAGCCGTGATACTTTGTAATATTAAAGAAATACTTGTATTAGCCATTACCTTTTTAGTATCTTTAATCGATTTACGCAAAATAAATAAAAAAGAAGAAATACAGACCAAGATATCTATGATTTCAATTATTTCTATCTTTATATAAAATACATATTCTATTTTTATATAAATAATTTAAATATTTTTTTAATCAGGATTAACTCAAATCAACTAAAATTAAAATTATCTTTGGAAAATTAGGCGAATACAATTGTTCCAAGAAAAGCTAATTATGACAATATGGAGAAAATTATAACAAATATTAACAAATGTATATTAACATATGTATCATTAAAAAAATCATTTTTGAATTATTTTAATAATTAATGAGTTCAAAGTGAAAGAGTTTTTACGTTTTCAATGACGGAATTGACATTCGGTCGATTTATTGTCTCCTGCATGCTGAGATCGATGTCGCCAGTCTTCCCATCATCCGGTCTCGATTCAGATGGCCTCTCGTTGTTTGGTTTACCCGGTTTGGCCGGCTTGCTCAAGCCAGCGACCTCGTCATCCGCGTGCTCCTTTCCCGGCAAACGTACTATTAGTGTATTATGAGTCTCCAGTTTGTCCTTGAAGTCCAATTGACTTTGAACGGACAAAGGTTTCTCGCTCGTGGCTCCCTCATCCGGTCTCGTCTTCTGATGATGAGAGTGACTACCATGATGACTTCCTGGTCTTTTCGTTTCTTGCGGCCTATCTTCCGTCCACGTGCTCAGAGAGGATGCAGAGACAGACACCGCGGGGGTCTGCAGCCTGTCAACGTCGTGCTCGGACGTCGGTTTCGCGTGCGGCCTCTTCTGCAGAGGTCTCGCGTGCGAATATGGTTTTAACGGTCTGGTCGAACTTTGAGACCCTGAAAGTTGATGGAAATTCGGTTTCATGGTGCTCGATCCTGCGCTCCAACTCGAGAGAGAGGAGGTCGACGTGGTCAATCTGGTGGTCTCGTTTGACACCGAGTCGAACAGAATTGGCCTGAGTGTACTCGTAGTCGTATTGCCGTGCTGTTGCTGTTCTTGCTGCTGCCGATGAGGATGGTGAGACGCGCTTATCGTGTTTACCGTCGTGTTGTGGACGCAACAACTGCCGAACATGAATGTGTCCACACACACGCCCACGTGCGTCCCCTCGGACTTAATGCACTCCCACACGAACATGCACGTGCCTTCTTTGCTCTCGGAACCGGGTACTTTACAGGGTTTCGGACTGATTTTATAACCTGCACATACACGAGAGGTGCTATTCTTTAATTGTTTCATATTTCCAACAACCGATAAAAAGAGAAAGAGAGAGAAAGAGAGAGAGAAAGAGAGAGAGAGAGAGAGAGAGGGAGAGAGGGAGAGGGAAAGAGAGTCTTAAAAACCGTGATGTTTTTTTTTCAAGACCAAACTACAAATATCTGTGTATACTGTCAAATTTGTAATTCCTTAATCTCACGCTTGCGTTATATTTTTCGCGTCAAGATTGAACATTACACACGCGTTGAAACATTCATAATCAACAAATTTAATGACTAATTTCGCGAAAACCGACGTTTCTGTTCATGCGCTTCGAAAGAATTGGGAAAGGAAACTTCGGGCGACGAGATTACATACATTAAATTTGAGGATGCGCTAAAAGAATAAATATCGCATGATGTCCTATCGCGCTGATACAGCACGATAGGTCATGTATGTCGCGCACTTGACAATTAAACTGTCTTACATGTCTTACATACACGAGATCTATCTCGCCGAGTCTATCAAACCGGATGAAAGTGTACCACTTGTCGAAGAACGCGTGTTTGTGAGAAATCGCGTAAAAAAAATGAAACTTAATTGCTGAAAGGAGTATGTACATATATCTGGGCCCGTGTCATTAACCGAGTCATGGCAAGACTCGGGTAACGTGAATTACGACCGCGATGTAGCTTCACGAGTCGCTTTCTCCGCTTTGGAGACTGACACGATCCTGTCAGTCCGCGCCACGCTTGCATTATGTTATAGAGGGAAGTTCACAAAGATTTTTTTTCTTTACGCAGCACATTTTCTTTTCCGTCGACGTTCGCGTTCGGCTCGAAAGATCGATGTAATTGTTCCGTTCTCGATACTTTCGTCGTAAGACGAGGGCGATGGGGTCTCGTTACGAAAATTACAGATTGTGAAAGTTGGCATTATGCCGCTAGATATTTCCAATTTGTTAGTCTGACAGTGAAGTCATCGTGAGTACGATCCGATTTAAAATGTATTCTCTTTCCATACGCGAAACGCGTCTATTTCTTCCGGCAAAAATTACAGCTGATCTTTGTCGATTGGCTGCGCGCAGCCAATTAGTGAAGCGATAAAGAGGTAAAAATAAAGGAAAGCTCTTTTTCCTTTCGATTGGAAATTCATCAAAAACAAAAAAAGTAGCATCTTCTTTCGCTTTTCTTTTCTCACGCTCATGTATGACCGACTGCACCTTGGCCGAGTTCAATTAAGCGTTACACATTTTTAAGGAGAGAGTCTTCTGGTGAAAAAAGGAGTTACGTGAAGGTAGGATGGAAGCGAAGAAAAATGAAGAAAAATGAGAAAGAGAAAAGAGAGAGAGAAGGAGAGGGAGAGAGGAAGGGAGGGAGGGAAAGAGAGGGAGGGGGAGAGAGAGAGATGATAGCTATAAACAATTTGCTCGAAAGTATACACGAAAAAGATGAGAAGAGAAAACACCAGAGAATTACAAAGAGATGCCGCGATTACTGACAAGAAGCGCGTTTAAATCACCAAAAGGCATATTACTGACTGTGACCTCGATTCAGCGTGCTGAGAGACCTGGCGATGCCCGACCACCAGAGAATCGTGGCCATATAACCGATCCACCGCATCCTGATCCCTGAAAACAAAGATGTCATTGTTTATTCGGTTTCGATTATTTATTGTCAGACGTGTCAGTTTTAACTAGTGTTTTCCGAGAACGATCGGTAACCAGTCTGGCGCTCTGCTACTAGACTGCAGTAGACTTTGTAATTCAAAAGAAGAGCGCATGTGCAAGCATCTACGCTTACATCTACTCTTTCGTCCTGTCTATTGTCTATTGTTCTGCTACGTGTGCACGCGCTCCTTTCTAATTCACTTTCCCGTTGCTGATGCATGTTTTTCACGTTAACCCTTTTCAGAAACGCATGAGATGTATTTCATCTCACATGCACATATGCATATATTTATATACACATAACGCGCTTTTTCTCTCATTTTCAGTGAAACTACGAGTAAGTAAATCATTACGAGTGTATCACACAGATAGCGATATCGCGCAACTTTATAATTTCTCTATAAACACTTCACAAGCAGTTTCAATTTACATAATATTACTATCTATGAAAGACAGAAAATCATTCGGAATATTAAATGCATCTTTCCAATCCTCGCAGCATGTACATATCGATTTTAGCGATTTATCTTATTTGGAAAGCGATGAGATAAAGAAGGCAAAAATAAAAAGTTAAAATAAAATAAAATTCACAATATTTGATCAAAGATCGTTTAAAATTCGATACTTCTCATCGCGTGATTTATGTTATGCAATTTACGTTACGTGATTTATGTTAAGATAACTTATGTTAAGAAATTTAGAGTGAAAATGGACTATAGATGCATAATTAGTAACTTTTACTTCAAAGATATGCATTTCGGATTTAAAAATATCTAAATCTGCGATATAGATGAAATTAAAATAAATCTGATAACTTATTCTATTTCTACACTTCGTCAAATTTAATTGATGACATAATGTTAATTTTTCTTTAAATTTAATTATTAAATTAATTAATATATTAATTAAACATTAGATTTAAAAACGTATTCTCTCTTACTAATTTATAATTGTAGAATGTGTAGACTCGGTGAATGCTCAGCAATAGTGTTATATAAAAACTTTCAAGATATTTTTTTGCACGAGAAATTTCTCATTTCTAATCTATCATTCCGCTGATAATAATCTGAGATCGGCGACGGTATTTCAACGACACGACAGGTATCATCGAACGCGAAGCTAAGATATATCGCAAGGAACAAAAAAACTACCCTGGTCCGTCCTGTCACCGAATTCTGGTCCCACATTCCAGGTCATCGATGCAGTGTCTCTCGCTTTCGAATATTCGATCGAGGATACTGTCATTTTGAATCTGTCTTGTCATCTTCGTTGCGATCATCTTCACCAATGTTATACATTTTCTGCATGTTCTCTTTGCGTTCTTACAAAGAGATGTGATGATATTTTTTTTTTATTGAATTTTTTTATTAATATGAAATTTTTTTATTAAAGTAATAACTCTAAGAGATGTCTGTACAGATTTGGAGAATTTGTGAAAAATCTACTAGATTTTTTTTACAAAGTTATTCAGATATTTGTATATTATATGCCACAGTCCTGTTATTTTTGTTTATTATCCGTCTTGTAATTATTTTCAAAGAACATTTTCTTATGTAAAATTCAATTTTTTGTGATTTTCTTGAAAACGGCGAATTTCGAATGTAGTTCTCGAGCATAATTCTCTATTCAACATGTCGCATATTGCGCAACTTTTGCGGATATAGACTCGGATAACTTTCTCGATATTTCAGAAAAGATAGATGCTCATGTCGGATATTCTAGTAAATGGATATTTCTTTTCCCAGATATTCATAGATATCTACATGTATATTTAAATACTAAATTTTTACGTATAGATAAGATATAAAAAAATTTTACATATCTTTTCAAAAAAATACATATACTTAAACTAAAATCTATGAAACTTTTTGCTTTTTTTAATTAGATTCTTTAATATTATGCTAATTATTGCGTACTTTTAAAAAATCACGTTTTCTTTATTATTTTTAAAAATAACTTCAAAACTGTTCATTCATTTCAAAAAGGTAATAAATTAAATCTGATAAGTAATTAAATAACAAACCAAATTATAAAATTACCAATTTTATTTAATTCTGATATCGGCATTCAAAAGAAAATAAACTTAAAACAAAAAAAGAGCAGAAACTTGAAAAAACCATCTTTCGATGATCTTTATGTAAACACTACATTTGTAGTGCAAACATTGCAAATGCAAACATAAAAATGTTCTTAAATTTTGATCATAACTAATTATTTACAGAAAGTTTATTAGCTATAACTTTTTAACAAAATATTCCCGAACCTATGTTTATAGAAATTTTTTTCAAATTCAATTTTCTATAAGATTCTAAAACTTTATTGACCTGACTTGGAACACCATATATATTCTAATATAAAAGATGCTATATGCATTATAAGACAAAAAAATTGATTTTGCCGCAACAGTATGTATGTTAGACCATAGTCTCTCTAAACTGTCGTTCTAAAATCGGGTCTATGAAGTCTTTTCTACATGCTTGGAACGCGGTGTTCGCATCGAAGGCCGCTCTGGGACAAGGTCAAGAAGCAGAATATAGAACTGTCGCTGGCTAGCCGGCCGCGACTCTTCGTTTACTGCCACCGGTAGCTACGGTCGCTGCCACTTGAGGCAGAACATGTACCAAGGACGAGCAAGAAGAAATGCCGGATGACCCAGTGATCGCGGATTTCAAATCGCGCTTATCGATTCTTCCTCATCGTGACCGCTATAGTCATGTACAATAATACAAAAAGAGCCACGCCATCAATAGCGGATCATCCATTAGCCGCAATACGTCTGAGGCCTCGCGTGTTGAAGCTGCTTCACAGAAGCAAGTGTGCAATTTTTTCATGACAATTAATATCTGCTGCAATTCTAAATTTTTTGATGGATAATTTATATAAGACATTTTTGAGCCTTAGATTTAAATAAAGTGATTTAAATAATAATTTATATATATAAGCACATATATATAAGTACGAGAGGAGCGGGAGAGGAGTAATCAAATTATCTAACTCTCAATCTGCCATTACAAAAGAGAAGAAAAAACATCATTATATCGCCGTTTTAATATAATGAATAAATATTAATGAAGTCGTGTGTGATTTACAGCCGTAATTGTCAAATAGTATGACAGTTTTATAAATCTTAATCATTCAATTTTCACGTAGACTTTGATCATATATTTATTAACATTGGACTAAAAGGCGAATCGGCCAAGTATATGAGTCCATTAGCATTGATGGTCGTGACACGATTTCGTAATACCCGCAGAATCTTCTCGCTGTTGACTTCTCAATTCCCAGGCACGTGCCTCATGACACGTGAGATGTGTACACTATTTGAAGGAGACACCGTATAAATCAAACGTACCTAACTCTTCATGCTCTTTATGCCAGAATACACGCAAACGATGTATCGCAAAATAAACAATTTTTACGGATTTTTGCTTTCTCATAAAGGAAGCTTTGTTTTTGTGAAATTTTTTTTTTTTCAAATTTTGATGCCAATGTGTTCAGAATGTTTTAAAACATCAAAAAACCTATTTTTACAAAATGTCCGTATGTGTATATGTGCACAAAAAGGACATGGTTGGTGTAACTGCCATAACTTTTGAGATAACGGACTTCTTTTTATGTAAATTAAGTATTAAAGATTGATTGATATATTGACTTTGCTAAAATCGATGAAAGGATTTATTTTTTTTTTTACATTTTGAATTTTTCAGAAAAAAAGGGTGTTGTTGCACTAATTTCTGCATATATTTCGGTCTAATTATTTTCACGTGAATAGATTATTAAAGGATAGTTAGTATTGAATTTGATGAGAATTGGTGAAAAGGTTTATTTTTTATGAGATTTTGAATTTTTTAATAAATGTGCTCGCTCTAACTTCTACAAATTTTGAGATATCGGGTTAAATATTTTTACATAAATAGAATATCATTAAAGGATGGTTGGTATTGAATTTGATGAGAATTTGTGAAAAAGTTCATATTTTATAAAATTTTAAATTAAAAAAAAATGTGGTTGCTTTAATTTCCACAAATTTTGAAATGTCGGACTAAATATTTTTACATGAGACATTTTTACTAATATTATGAAGGGAAGGAAATAAAATTATAAGAAAGCAATATGCAAGTTTCTAATTTACACAATTTTTTACTTGGTTTAGTATGTACATTATATTTTCAATATATATTTTACTCTATAATATAATCACATGCTTTTAGTTAATTAAAGTGCTAACAACAAGCTAATGCTAACAACAAGCTAATAATTAGAATAATGTGATTTAAAATGCAATCATGTTCAAGATGTCCACTCGAATTTTGTAAAGAAATTCTTTGAATTTCCTTATTCTTCAGGTTTTTTTTGCTCAAAGTCCAAGATAAAGATTTTTTTAGACATTATTTTGGATGCAAATTTCTAAAATAAGTTTTTTTTTTAATATATTGTGTGCGTTTTCTAATATTTCTCACTCATGCAGAGAAAAAATAAAGAGCCATTTTAATTTCAAGTAACAGATTTCAAAATGTATAGAAAAAACGGACTAGTTTTCGTAAAATAAACATTTTTCACTACTTTTATTTATTTTCAACTAAACAAAAATACAATAAAAAAATATGTACTATGTTTCAAATACATCATTTCTCTCTCACGCACAAACACACACACACACACACACACACATACACACAACTTGATCAATCGGTAGATTGGCGACTGCTTACAATATAAAAACAAACTTATCAAAAAGAGAAAGAGAATCCTTTTCTTTTTCTTTAAATTCTCTAAATTCCAATAAAATTTTATTCTTACATTTTTCTAGCAAATATAAAAAAAATCCGTGATAATTCTAGGTTCTCCATGTTTTTTCAGGGAGTAAGCACCCAAATGTAAATATAACAAATATAATATGTAATCAATAAATATTAAATTAATCATAGATGTGAAATAACAAACAAAATAGACATACGAAAGCAATTTAATATCAAAAATTGCAACGAGAGACGGTACGATATTGTATGATGAATGAGGTTGAATGCAATAAAAACGGCACGAATCTCTCGTCCCAGGATAAAAGACAAAAACGTGTCCATTGTCTAGAATTATTTCGCATCTACGAAACCTTGTCGAGAAAAACGTTCAGTGTGCGATAACCGCATTCCCGACGCACGTCACTGTCCAAAGAAATATTCCGTAACGACTAGCGGTCATCATAGTTACTCGTCTCCTCTCATTTCTGCTTAATCGTTCTCATCCGACAGCAAATGGATCTCGAGATTCTCGTTCGTAACAAGTTCGCGCGATCTATACGCGTTTCCATTCGGTCGCATGCCTCTTGCATCAAAAATAAATGTCTAGAAAAAATTTCAAAGCGCATGAAAAGAAAATTCAAACCAAAAAGATCAATTTTTGAATCTTCGTATAGTAAAAATGAATTTTTCATTTTATTAATTACTCAGAATTTACTCTATTTTCAAAAATTTATACCAAAAATCTAATTTTGATGCTTATTTATTAACCTTTGATGTACGGCTTTGTAAAATGAGCATCAAATTTATTAAAATTAGGTATCAGATTCCGTATCCTGTATTATTCTCACTTCTAGTCTATAAAATAACAAAAATAATTACAATTTAACTATGCTTGAGAATTTTCTTCTAACTTTTACAAATCTTTAAAAATAAAGAATATCAAAAAATACCATTAAATTGTAAAAATTAAAATTAATCTGTTTCAAAATATTCGAACGCAACTGATTAAACAAATGCGAAGTAGTAATCAGCCACATTCATTGAAATTGGTTACTGACTGAGTAAACAAAATTAATTTATTTTCCATGCTATCTTTTGTTTGAAGAAAACTGGCACTATCTTTCAAAATTACCAAAAAAGAAACATTTACAAAAATATTGATTTTTTACTCAGTTTCTTCCATCATTTTTAAAAATCTTAGTTTTTTAAATCTCTATTTATACGATTTGCGTTTCTCTCTACAATAAATGAAAAAAATGCGATACATGTACAAATCAATTATACAAATTATAAATTCGTAAACTTCACATAATATAAATTCACGAATAAGAAAAATCGTGTTATATTAATTTATATTATTTTTTCTTTTTTAAATAACATGTTTACAATATTCTTCTCACGTTTCGTATCTACAAAATATTTCCTACAATATTTTCCTCTTAAAATAATTTCACTCTTCGAGAATTGCGGTAGTCTTTTGCCCGGGAGTGCGGTATCATGATTGTTTTATTTCAATTGATACGGGTGAATGGTTATCAATGCGACGAAATAAAATCGCGGCAAACTCGGACGGCGAGCTGAGATTCAGAAGAGCTCCTCTCAACCGTGCATGAACGCCCTTCCATGTGAATTAGGCTCCTCACGGCGCTTTAATTCCCGAGTAATTTAATTTATGTCTTTCCTGGGTACGTTCGAGCGGCGTTGGCAAGTTTAATGAGCGGGCGTAACAGTTCCTCCAGCGGAGGAAATGGACGATGATTAGGGGGAGTAACAGAATGCTTGCCGAGTAAGCTCCTTCGCGGCTACGTAAGAATATTCGGTGTGTTGCTAAGGAAGGTTTCCCCAAGTTTCTCGAGATGCGATTTCTTTCGGTTATAAAGGCGCGATTACAAACGCGATGACGTATGGATTATACGGACAGCATGATACTAACTCACACAATTTTATGCACAAGTTGCAGATATGCATAACAAAACGCAACGATCGATGTATGTATGCGTGCGATGGCGCGTGAATTGGAGCAAATCGGAACGACGAGAAACCACGTCTCTTTTACTTTACGCGGTAAAGTAGCCAAGGCGAGCATATGGACGATGAACCGGCCGGCAAACGATCATCGACGTCTGACGTACGCAAACGAGTATGCAGGATGTCCCATATAAATAGGGCACATACAAACTGATACTATCGTATCATATATATATAACATATTTTGCCGAAAAATTTGTTTTGTCAATTTAAATAAATATTCCATAAAAATGTAAAGGACAAATTAAAACAGAATTTTTGAAACAAAAATTTCTGAAGAATTAAGAAGCGAATCAACAAGCAAATGTATGCATTAGATACATTAAGAAATAGCTATTTCCGGAAATTTTGTTAAAAAGGTGCTTAATTATTTGACAAAAAGTACTATTTATCTGTAATCTGAGATTAGTAATTCTACAGATACCAGACAATATCGCGATACATACATATTAATCTATCGTGCGGTAGAGAATGTGATAACATTTTAGCATTACGATAAAGTGTCATGTGCGTGCGGACGATACCACACGTGAATAGGATATGACGAACGATATTGAAAAAATGCAACTTCCATAATCCAACCATCCCGTTGAGCGGAGGAAATCGACCAAGAAGCACTGTGGCCAGTTTGATAAAAGCACACGAGGAACAGACGAACAGTCGCGCCATGCGCTATTGCCGGCACCAGTCTAAGTTCACGATGATGCCAATCGGATCCGAAGACTTTACTCGAAGGAGGTATATATCGACTGTGCACAAAGCAGTCGATTATAATGATGTTGTACGAGAATTTTATGTGAAGCGAGCCCTCGAAGTTAGTTCGAGCTTTGACAAAATGTCTATTCAAATCTTGTAACAAAAAATCCTCGAAAATTCCTTGATTTCTTCCAGATGTTGTTATTTAAAATTCCAGGCAAAGAAAATATTTTAATGATTTTTCGGTGCAACTTTTTAAAATAAATTTCTTTTTTTATTGTACGTTTCTACTCTAATATGTTCTTCACTCACGAAAAAAAAAAAAGAAAAAAAAATATATATATAGAGCCACTTAAGTTTCAAGTGTTAGATTTGTAAAAATGCACTGAAAATAATTGATTAACTTCAGAATATAAAATAAGTATTTTTTATTATGTAACGTTTTCATTTTTTCATTACTAAAAATTACGGAAAAATGTACTGCATATTCAATACTTTGTTAAGACATTCAGAGAGAGAATTTTTTTTTTAATTTTCCAATAAAATTCTATGAGAATTTTCTGATTTTTCCAGATATAAAATAAATCCCTGGAATTATAGATGTTCCTTTTCAAGGAGTATGAAATACAAGAAGGATCTTTTTCAAGGAGTGGATACTCAGCTTAAATATCTACGTACAGAAAAACTTGTTAATTATTCGAGCGTAATTCTTTTCTAATCGTATAGTATATGATATATGACTTATTATATACAGTATAAGAATCTTGAAAGAATAAAAAGACTTTTAATAAGTGCAGGAAAGATCAATGTAAACAAGCTGTTAATGCAGAAGAGAAACTCGCTGACGTCTGTAAATCAGACGACGAATGACGGACGCGACGAGTAGTGTTCCGGAAGTATGACAACGGTAATGGATAACTGGAAATCGCGCGTCCCATCGACACTACGGAACGTATTTACAACACACACATGCAAGCACGCGCGCGCGCGCGGTCTCGCAGAGATAGGCGAGGATATCGACGGTAGCTTTCGACCGAAGTCACGTTCGACATCATGACGGTATTTTGAACGACTGTCGGAGATCATAGCAGCTGCGCACAGAGATCACAGCAGCCGTAACTTTAACGCCTCCCGATCGTGCGGCTACCCATAATGCGACCCTTTCTGTAGTCGAACTTGACATGAACTCGTCGAGTCTCGGTCACTGACTGAGGATTACTCACACACAACACATCTTTGATGTTGTCGTAAATAAGTATTGCAGTTGACTAAAATATATTATATATTTTGTTTAATCTGCGATCTCATATCACGATTGGTCGTGATATCGATCGATTAATTATAATCATTGCTATTTTCAAAAAGTAATATAATATTTATAAAATACGTGTATGTGTGTATGTATGCGTGGGTGTGTGTGTGTGGGTGTGTGGGTGTGGGTGTGGGTGGGTGGGTGGGT
>JBCEZX010000019.1:1314716-1325196 GCA_039654345.1 Cataglyphis cursor
ATATATTAATATTATTATTATTATATGTTACTATATTGGTATATATTAATATTACTATTAATATTAAATATTAATATTAAAAAATGATACAAAAATTGTACATGTTGCAAAAAAACAGACTTGATATTTGACATCAGTGTAAAGATATTCGAAAAAACGCATTTTTATTAAAAACGCCAAAACCGAGAAAAATATCGGACGACTATCATATTATGCGTAAATATATACAGTACATCGCATTGACATTATGACAGTTCCATCAAAAAGAATTTGCGCAACTGCGGAGCTTCAAATATTATTAAAGTGAGTTTTAATAAAGAGTTATCAGAGAATTAAGTTATTGAAAATAAATATCATTTGCATAAGCATGTAATGCCGAGGAAAATATTGGTGATTGTCGGATTATGTTACTAGTACCATGAAAGAAATTTTTTTATAGAATCAAACATTGTTAATCAGATAAATAGATTTTTATTTATTTTTAAACATATATATTTTATAAAAAGATTGCATTATCTCTGAACAACTTTTTTTCCTAGATATAAATTTTTTAGAAATATAATAATTATAAATTTTTAACTTTTATATAAATAACAAAATAATAAAAAATTTTTGAAAAATGTTGAAATATTTTATATGTAATATTATATAAAATATTTATATAAAAAATTATTAGAATTTCCAAATATATTTTAATTTAAGTGTAAATAATTTATTGTAAATATTTTGTTTTCTTTTTTTATACGTATATATTTTAAATATCGCAGAGTTAAACAAGTATTTAACTTTTGAAGTACACACGATATTCAATGCACGATAAAGAAAATAAATTATAAATTATTCTCCTCACGATTGTTCTGCCGTCGCTATATGCCTTCTCAGATCGCTTTCTCTTTTCTTGTTGGTTTTCTTTGATGGCACTTACACAACTGTTCACCCGCGAAAACATGTTTAATTACGATTACTTGCATACTAATCAACAGAATATGACAATCGCGCGACACTTTGCATGACATTCCCGACATTAATCGCGCATGCAATATGCACTTTATTTTATATTGCGACAGGGGAAACATACAGTTTACATGAAGCTATGATCTGCTTGAAAATTGTGCGATTAAATTTGTACCAATTAAATTTGCAACAATGCTAATAAACATTCTTGTTTTAAAACGATTATTATATTATATTATAAGTATGAACAAATGTATGAGTTAAAAATTAAGATAAATATATCCGTTGAATGTATAATATTTGAAAATATTGTTTTACTGTGTGATTATCTACAATAATTTTTGATCGAATAAATTATATAGAATATACGTATTGTAACAGGCCATCGATATAAATACCAATTGTTGCGTGATTAATGAATATTAAAACACGTAATTATACCACAACAACTCCAATTACTAATTAAATGCGCCGCGAATTATTTACTCGACTCTGAATCGATTTATTTTTTGTCCGCATAAAATCCGCAATAAAGTTTTATTCATAAAAATAACATGGGCAACTTTATTCGGATATCGCGCGATATTATGAAAATTTAATAATTAGTTAATTCTTTGTCCCACCGAAAAATATACATCCAATTAACATTCAATATAATTCATTTACGTGCAATATAGTTAAAACACAAATTATACAAAATAAAACAAAAATATTATTAATGAATAATACATTAGCTTTACATTATTGAAATTATTCATTATACTAGGAGACGCTAAATGCTATGATTCGCTACAATTATTATAATTAGCGAATATCGTAAATAATTAATTTCTGTCGTAAGCGACACATAATCAGATACCTATTGAAGCAAATATTTCGCTCAATTTATTGATTCATAAAATAGCAATTGATACAATAAAATAACATTTATACATTATCATTATATTCCAATATTTATAGTGATAATTAGTTTTGATAATTGTGAAAAATATATATACAATATTCGCTTAATTTATGAATTTTCTGAACATATTATGTGTATACAAATTCTATTGAATTTCGAGATTGTATTTTACGATAGTATATCGCGATTTAACTAAATATTCTTTCAATTTACATAATATATCGTACGATATCTAAATAAAGTTGCCAATGTCATTTTTATTAATAAAACGCGAATAAGAAACAAATCGATTTTAAGTCAAGCAATTTTATAACACATTTGATTAGTAAATATAATTGTTGTTAATTTTATTTAGTTAATTAATTTTATTAGTTAATTAATATTGTTAATTGTATAATTATATTATAGTTCTTTTAATATTTGTCAATCAAGTAGCAAAAATTCGGTATTTGTACATCGGTGATTTTTTTTATTTTAAAATACGCATTCTATGTATGTATAATTTATTCTATTAAAATTTATCGCGCACATCATTGCACAGTAAAATAATATATTTTCAGATATATGGTACATTCTGCGGTTATTGATTTTTATTTTTGGTTTGTGCGTTTATTTATATTTGTGTTATATAATATAAGATAATAATTGTTTTAAAACGAGAAATATGTATTTGGTATAACAATAACATTGTAAATTTGACTATGCGATTTTCTAATATTAAGCAAATTATAGCTTCAGATAACTGTGATTTTTACGTTCTTATAAAATAAAATAGAATATAAAACAAAATGCGCATTACGTGTGTGATTAATGTCGGACATGCTGTGTAAAGTGTCGCACAATCATCGTATTCAACTAATGTACGAATAATCGTGTTTTCGCGAGTCAATATTACATGAAGGAGCAGCGGCAAAAAATCTAGAGTGGAGGCGGAAGCGTAGGAAGGCATCAGTCGATGGCAAAACAACCGTGAGAGATGAACAATTTATATAATTTATATGTTATTTAATTTGTTATTTGCTTTTTATTTGTAAAATTGATTGTTTATTTCTGCGAATTCATTATTTTTGCGCAGGGTATACATATAAATTATTTCAACATTTCACATTATGCAATGTTTCACAAATTATGTACACAAATTTCTCATTATGTTTAAGAGATTGATATTTTTATTAATTTATATAATTTTATAAAGTATATAAATTAATTTATATAATTTTATAAATGTTTATTTATTATATTTTATATTTATAAAAATTTATATTTAGAAAGTATTTATTTATTTAAAAATTATTTTTTTTATTACATATATATATTTGTTTAAAAATTAAACGAGTAAAAGTTTTATTGCGCAGAACAATTTCGAAACAGTCACTATTAAAAAATTTATTATTTTGCACAATTAAATTTATAAAATTATAACATTTTTGAAATATAATTTAAAGTTAAAGAAAACTATGTGATACATACACGCTTGTGTATTTGAATAGATGCGCGTATATTTGAAATATTTTATAGTCACAAAGCATGATATTTTAATTAATTTATCTAGTATTTAAAAAAATGCGAAAAATTTGTAATCTGTGTCTAATGTATAATGCGAAAGGAATTACTTTTAAGAACGCTCTCTAAACTTTAATTTGAAGATAATTTAATTAATTCAACTACGCCTCTCTTCGGAAGGAGAGGCAATTATAGACCATTCAGAATCATATAATTCAACAACGGCGGACTTATCCTAATTAATATTATCCACTTTACCGGCTTCTTGCCATAGCACTCGTTTCGGCATACAAACATTTAGGTTAACGCAGTTATAATTTGATTTTCGTGCAGTCGCATATGTTGAAAGAATTTAACACATTGCAAATAGCTAACAGATGCTAATTAAATTAATATTAATGACTCGGATGACGTCAACGTAAAGAAGAGAAAGAAAAATACGTGCGGGGGGCATGTGTTTAAAAATACTTGATAAATATATACTTCAAGTATGCCCTGATAATAAATTAATCATAAATTAAGCATAAACTGCAAACTTATAAGGATAAATTATCGTTGGTAAGACGAAAGCTATGCTTGTGCATATAATATACGCAGTGCGTGTGAGAGTATGATGACAGCGACAATGGTTATAATGGTGAAAGTTGTGCACGCACTTGAGACGTACGTGTGGCATTCATTACCTGCCTGATAAACGCATTGCGAAGACGAGCATATTTATTATTTTCTCTCTACGTTCCAATATTCGTGCGAATCCGCGAGCTTCCACGTCTTTTTTCACGTTACATATTACGCGCCTTAAATTAAGGCATATTTTTTCGTTTTTCCTTTCAATTTTTACATTTTTCTTTTAATTTTACTCATTTAATGGAGACAGAGATCTACGTCACAATATTTTCAAAAATATAATATGTTACCAATTAAATTGCAAACTAAACTTTCTTTTGGAAAATTAACTTTGTCGACATGGCAGTGTAATTTGACTATCAGCTTTTCCGTTATTGTGGTTTCAAGGCGGGAAACGAATGCCTCCATGTTTGGCTTTTTCAATTTAATGGAAACCGCATAATTTCACGCAGATAATAGAAATAAACTGGCAAAAGAGAGAGATAGAGAAGGGGAGGAGGAAAAGGGAGAAGGTTTCAATTGTCTGACACAAATTGTTCCCAGCACGTGTCGATTCGTCCAACAAACCTAATTTCAGTTGCAAAACAATTTCCATTGAGAAAATTTGCAATAAGAATTTGTAGAGGTAATTCAGACGATATTAATTATTAGCTAAAATGTCAATCAGAACTCGTTGTAAATACTAAAGCATTTAGGAGTAGTGATTGCAGCATCTGCAAATGAAAGGAATAGCGACAGCTTTAAACTAGAGTATCCTTTACTGAAGGATCGATTGGTAATATATAATGTGCTGTTTGAGTAGGTTAATGCATTCTGTTACGTGGGTGTTCATATTGCTTGTCGCTTGTATCAATTCGAAGGAAATGGAGGCATATGTGCATTCACGAATGTCTAATACATCTACTAATAATAATAGGTCGCGCTCTCGAAATTGCATTCATAGAATTTCTCTGTTAGCTTCGCAGATGTTAGCTTTTGAGAAGCTGAATATCACGTAGTACATGATCTTAGCAAACGCAAGTAAATATAATTATTTATTAGAAGAAAATTGAATTGACATTTGTGCATTATGCATGATACGACCCGCTTTAGAGAATAGTAATTTTTATATAATTCGATACAAAATTCAAAACAAGTCTATTTATAATTTTATATGCTTATTTTTTAATGTAGCCTGATATACATATATTTAATATATGTTTACATATTTTTACTGTCATTAAGGAAATAATAATATAAATAAATAAGTGTTAATAATAAGTAGTGATAAACCTAATAATTTTAGTGTTATTTTATGTTTTTTGTTGAATATTTTTTTTGCTATTTTCTCTAAAATTAAGCAATCGCAAATGAGCAAATCTCTAAAGGATTTTTTTTCTTAATTTATCGATCCCTCATACGCTCCCGAAGCTTTGACATTTAAATTTGGAACATCCTGTATGTATGTATATGTATATGTATATATATATATATATATATATTTATATATATTGTTACGTCCCTGCAGTTTGGCGATTATTTATCGAGTCGGCTTTGGAATTTATGAATATTTCCTTGTCACTGGGTTGTTGATAAAAGCAACGACGCACATTTTAAGAAAAGAAGAGCAGAGAAGAATCTCGCGTCAAATGCCATTCCATAAAGCAGACCATAAAGTAAGAGTAAGGAGAGTTAGCTCGATGGTGTAGAGTACAAAAAAGTAGTCACAAAAGATGTTCCGTGTGGACAAGTTTGCCGAATGGAATAACTTTGACCATTTTGTCGCCATCTTGGATATTCATATATATGTATAATGTTACATTTAATTGTATTAGTAATTGCTAAAAATGTGTTAGCAACACACTATTTACTAAATTACTACCACAACTAAACGTAACATTATACATATATGAATATTCAAGATGGCGACAAAATGATCCAAGTTATTCTATTTAGCAAACCTGGCCATATACGGAACATTTTTCGTGACCATTTCTAATCTAGGTGGATAACTCTTCTTACTCTTCCTTCATGATGCAGATGTATTTGATGTTGCGGCCATAATTATTATCTCGTTGTGTTATTGAATTGAAGTTGAATTTATTATTAAAGTTATTTAGTACTCTTAAAGATGTTCTGTTAATTTTATAAGTGTGTAAGTGAGTGACGCGGATCGTTTCGACATATCTCGATCACTATACGACGTAATAATATATATATATATATATATATATATATATATATATATAATTTATTATGATGTTTTTTGCATTATGCGCGACACGTTAAAACAGAATTCTGCTTCAAATCTTATATAGCCTAAAGTCGCATATTTATTTTGCAAAAAAATGAATAGAATACAAATGTGCATACATTAGCATTTATAATATTCTTCGGTATAAAAAGAAAAGAAAAAAAATGAAGACTCTTCGCAATCCTGGGTTTGTTCGCTCGACTGCATCGTCGATATCTTGTTCGATTAGGATCATCGAAATCACTCTCGTCCTTCTCATCTTCTCTCGAGTCGACCGTTGTCATTTTCATTCCGCCACGTCGCGCGGATATTTCTTCGCAATTATCGTAAGTAGCAAGAGCGAGGGAGAGATTATTAACAACGGAAACAGGCTAACGAAATGGAATGGCGCGATGACCGTGCGTTTTTTAGAGATTTCGCGAACGGTCGAAAGATATTGGGTGATTTTTCTTTTGAAGAATATGGGGGCTGTAAAAGAGAAAGAATGGCAGTGTAAGTGGGTAAGTAGGCGCGAGAATATGCTCTCGGTACTGCTTTTTTTTTCTTCGGTCGCCGCGCGTCGAGATAACCGCCTCCGCGTCTGATCGCGATTCTTCCCGCGAACAATGGTACATCGCAAAACTTGTACGGACAATATAACTATAAAACGCTTCTCTCCCTCGATGAATTTAATCGTTCGGCATCTTTGCCTCAGCGTGGTAACAAGTCGAACGGGCGTTTAATAGATACAGGTTTCACTCATTAAAGTGAGATTTTCTGTCGTGTACCGAGTCTCAGGCGAAACTCGATTTACCGGCGTGCCCCGTTACGTTACATACCACCGCGCGTTGACCGTTTCGCGGTGCAAAAAAAAAAGGAAAAAAACTATATGAAGCGTGGATACGATCTTAATTAAAAAAAATACGAATTATATATGTACATTAATGACGACGATCGGAAATTATGATAACGTGAACGCGAGTGCACTTGCAATGTGAGTAACGTAATTATTTCGCGGAAAAACGGTTGTTTAAAGCTTATTTACAGTCGATTAGCGAAGAGCCGCGCCCAAATTACTGGAACGCTACTCGCGTAGCATTCCCCGCTAAGGTATTACGAAACAATACTTTTGCGAGTTAATGCGAGGAGGTTTGTTCGCGAATATCAAAAATTAATTGACGTTGTTTAAAATTGTGCTGACCTTCTCAGCTCGTCATCGTGCGTAAGTTGCACATGAGCGACGTGAGCGGGCTGAGAAATCGCAAATGACAAAGAATTAAGCACGAATTTCCTTATGAATGTGAATCCTGGTGATAATCACTAGAAACACAAAGAACGGCACGGCTTTCCTCGTCACCCAGGAGGTACCATGCCCGGACGCGTTCCCGTTTTTTTACATGGCGGGAATCCCCAGGAGGCCTACACCATGCCACACGCATATTTTAGTAAACGTGTGGAAAATAATACTATTGCGAAAACAGAAGGACTATACGTAATTATTACTTTATTGTCAATCAATTGCTCGTGATGTGCGCAAAGCCTCGTAAGAATGTTCATATTTCTGATACAGCTAACGTTAACCGTTCGCAAACGATATCGGCAAGGCTGCATCGTGATTAAATCATCTTAATGACGATAGTATATTTATATTATTATTATATCATACAATATAATTATCTTTTAATTTATCGATCTTAAAAAATTTGTCTTGGAATTTCGTAATGCAATCAAATCAAAGTGTCTTATTAACATTTCACGAAGCGAATTAGTAAGATCTTATTGTTAGTCTTGGACTTGATTACATAAACGTGCCTTTAGAAATAAATTTAAATTTATAGCGACGGACAATTAATAATATTTACCCCGTACTTGTGACAGACATGGTGCACGTGCTTCTCAACGTTAATGAGATTTATCGATGAAAAATTGAAGCTCGCATCTCTCGCTTATTTTATCTCACTGTTATCGCAAAATGCGTCACTTTAGTATAAATATCGTCGTACCTGCTTGATTTTTTTCTTCCAAGCTGCCGAGATCGTTTGTAACGGAACGGAGAAGACCTTACATTACTATGACCGATAAATCTCGTATAATTTATCGGTGTGCGTATCTTACACGCTAAGCACTTATATATATATATATATATATATATATATATATATATATATATATACCCCGTGGATGTACTACCTCTCCGATGGTATCTGACGTACAGACTAATTTGAAACGCAGTCGGCCAACAACGCGATCGTGGGCCAAAGAATCCGTTGGTGCGCGATAAACCGATCACGTGAACTCAAAGAGATGCTACACGCTACCGGAACGGAGCCTTATATATCCTGGAAGTTATTGATCATCTCTTCGCTTCCAGTCAGGTCAGGTCGGTCGCGCTCGGTGCACGTGCGCAGATTCTTTCCGCCCGATGCGGACGAAGCGCGGAAGCGCTTCCTCTACTATTACATATATATATACCTTATTCAACGTTTTCAAATTGATAGATTAAGCCATTGCAATATATACGCATGGACTAATTTTAGTACAATGGCTATTCTTAAATATCTTGAACGCGATAATAAATTTTTATTATCTGAAGAATATTATCGAAGATATTTAGGATTCTTTATGAATGTTTAAACAAAATCTGTTAACTATAATTACATCTAACTACCTTGATAAATGTACGACTATTTGATAAATGTACGAAAAACTATTAAACAAGTTTATGAACGATTAATTGTTTTGAACTAAATGAGTTCAATTTTTGATGTCATATGGATGTCATACTTTCATCAAAACTAAACATTTAATAGAGATCCTTTTTTTTACATTTCGAAATTTAGAGCAGCAAAATTTTATAATATATGGTTTCGATTTCAAAGTAGAAGTAAATTTTTTAAAATTTACTTCTACTTCGAAATATTATCGATTTTACTTTAATTCAGATGACGCAAATGTTTGAAGAAAATCTTCAGAATGTCTGAGATGTCTAAAAGAACGTCTGAAAGATTAGGACGTCTGTTAGATGTCTGTTAAACTTTCACATTGTCGGGAAGCGAGACCGAGCATAATTGCGGTCATCTAAAATGAATACTCGAATTATATTGTGGTTGTCGTAAAATTCGCATCTCAGGTTCTACATAAGTAAAAACTGTTGTATAAATATCACATCTGCTTCTCTCTCTTTTTCCCTAATAATTCAACATAATCAATCAGCAATCCGGAAATTAATATTTATATTAATAATTATATTAATTATTAATTATTATAATTATAATTATTATATTAATTATATTAATAATTATACAATTGATAATTTTTATAAAATTTTTTACACATTGTAATTATATTGATACTTTATGCATTTTAATGTTTAAATATTAATAGACGTAACATTTTTGTTAAATTAATATTCCAGGACGAAAATCAGCAAGAAAAAAATATTCTTACAAATATCTTTAGTAATAAAATAATTTTCGTCTAATCGTTCTATTTGATTATATTATAATACTTATTATATTATTTTGTTACATTATAATAATTATTATTTGCTTATACTATAACTCTTCATTTTTTTTTATAAACTTTTTGTTATTCCTTTTTATGTAATTTTAGACTGATTTTGATTTTTTTACAACTTTATATAAATTATTTAAAACAAATATTATTGATAGTTGTGATGCTTACGATTTATAACGATGAGTGTATTTTTAAATCAATACGAACAACAAAATACACATATTTTACAATATCAAAATTATAATAGATAACTGCTGAATATGTATCAAACAAGTTTTCTCTTAACAGAGTATCTTAATAAAGTACAACTAGATGGCAGGATATACTATTTCCAACAGTTAGCAGTCAGTCTCAGTGGCTGCAGTAGATCACAATAAGTACTGCGTGATTTCGCTCCGTAACATTAGTCTAAGCAAAATGTTATACATCTACAATATCCAGATACTAGAATGAGATCCAATGTGTTTCATCTTGAACATAACATTCTGAAAGACACATTTTAAGGTATGTATGTTATGATATTGTGTACTGATGATGTAGAACGCTATAAGGTTATAATATTTCCAGTTACTATAGGTGGCGTTAGCAGAATTATCATTGGGTGCGTTCAGGAGAGCTCTATAAAGTTAGCCGGTCAACATTCACTTTTACAATTTTTTTTTTTACGAATCGTTTGTTGGTCGTTTATTGGTGATTGTTGGCCTAATTACAACGTTTGTTGGTTAATATTTTTTTTCAAAATACGAAAATAAAATTTTGTGTGA
>JBCEZX010000019.1:1339526-1351389 GCA_039654345.1 Cataglyphis cursor
TGGTGTCGATTTTTAATACTTTAGCAGAAATTCAAGCAAAAATTCAATATTCCATATATTTTCATATTATATTATTTACATGAGATTACACAGGCCGGCAAATTTGACCTGATTCGCGATATTTCAGATTAGACAGGGTGATCTTGAAGGATTTTGACGCATTAAAGTCAAATTCCTTGATGAAATTGGTCCATCACATCAAGTTTTTGAGATAGACGCAGAGAAAAGTGCAAAAAATCACATTTTTTTGCCTTTTTCAATCGACTATATCTCTGAATAGGAACGTATCACGAACTTCAGTGAGGTCTCAAATTGAAGCTTGAGACTTCTCCATATAGAAAATCTTAAAAGTCCTAAATCAAAAATATTTGCCTTAACAAAATCAGTAAAAGTGAAAAAAAACTTTTCTTAATTTTTGATCAATTATATTTCTAAACAGAAGCGTGGTGCAAATTGAAGCTCAGATTTTGAGTTTACGTGGAAAATTTGAAAAGTTTTAAACAAACATATTCTTTCATATTTTTTTCTGTAAAGAAGTGGCACTTCCACGTGGTACACAATGCGTGATACTAAAATCACTTCAAAAATAAAAACTGTATATATAATATAATATGTTGCTTCACAGCTTCAGTTATGCTCAATTGAACATCTTCTTCAAAGTCTCGATGAATTTGTAATTCATTTCTATCCAGAGGTTTGACTAACAAAATGCAAAATATGGGTATTTTTTTTAGTTTTTTCAGATTTTTGACAGTTTTCTGGAAAAAATATTTTTAGTTTGAGATTATTAAGATTTTTTACATAGAAGTTTTAAGCTTCAATTTGAGACTTTAGTAAAATTTGTGACATGTTGCTATCCAGAGATATATCCGATCGAAAAGTGCAAGAAAGTGTGATTTTTTGCTGCGTTTCTCAAGAACCTGACGGACCAGCTAAGAATGTATCGTTTATGTTATTTTAATATCAAAAACATATATGTAATAAATTCTTTTAATTATTTTTACTTTGCGCAAGTGGGGGGGGGGGAGATGACGCTTGCATTAGTGATATTTATTAAATAATATAATTTTTACAAAATGTTTTCACCGTATTTTAGAGCAACAAATTCTAATGTAATTGTTTTTTTATTTTATATATATATATTAGTACAGAAGAGGTTTAGCTTAATGTTATTATTTAAAATTAATTTTTCCCCTTTCCCCTTTTCTTTAAATTTAAATTTCTGTTAAATGATTTGAGCAAAAATCCGGACTATGGCAACAAATTAGCATTTACTCATTTGATAGATGCGACTTTATTTGAGGGGCTAGCTTAATATGGGTTGAAGAACGAAGATAAAATCTCTCACACAGCATACACAGATACCAGAAATAAGCTGCAGCATGAAACGCATCACGAAATAATTTCCAATGTATAAGAAAAAAGGCTCTTCGAGTCAAATTCTAAATTTAGAGGTCGGTCTGTTTCTTTCCAAATTTTTCAGCCGGATGCTTTAAGATGTACTCGCGATGATGAAGTAAGAGAAATGGATAAAATAGTATAAAGTAGTATTTGTATTAATCTCTATATAAATAAGACAAATGCCTAAATATATTACTTTTATTTTCTCAATATTATCTATTTTTGTTTTTCCTTGTTAGTATTATCATCTTTTAGTTTATGATTTTATTAGTTTTATATTAGATTGATTAAATTTTGTTTACTTTTATATCTGATTCTTATATCTGATTCTTATATCTGATTCTTATATCTGAATTTATAAAAAATGAGCAAAAGTTTCGAGTAATTTGACATTTTATTTAGCAAGTACTTCGTGTAAAAAGCTGAATAAACACATGTATCTTGTTTATGTTCAGTAATACGTTAACTGAAGAGAATTTTGTGTGCCAAAAATTTATCAATACTATTTTTTGTTTAAATAATTTCATAAAATAATATAATATTTTACTGAAATCTTTTCACATTTCTTATTTTTCTTTATTTATAAAGTACAGATAATTTCAGATTGTTAACGCGGACATTCTGAACGATAACCCTTGATGCAATAAATGCAATAAAACACGTGCTTTTGTTTCGAAACAATCTCGCTTTCTTACGGGTATTAGAATGCCGATGCAGCTCAAAGGTCATCTCAATCACCGTTAGCGTAGCTTTTCTCATGATAGCAGGATTATCGACTTATGCCTTTAATCGGAAACTCGTTATTGTTGAAGTACCGAGTTTTCCCGCAACAAACAATCAGTATTCAGGGCATTGACTTTGCTAGAGTTCTCTCTCTCTCTCTCTCTCTCTTTCTCTGTGAACAATGTTATAAGAAATATTGGATTCACATATCATATGCAACAATAGATACAAAATAGAAATTGCGTGCAAATAGACGAAGGAAATGCTTCTTACCATAAAATATAATCAAACGCGTATACTCTCTTGAACATAAGAAGTGAACAGGAAGTGAACACAAATTCTGCGTTTCACATGATTAAATTTATGTCTCTGAGATTAAATCCATGAATTGAATCTCTAATCTAGTAACATAAAATTATCATATATATCAAGTTATCATATATAGTCAATCTGATGATAAATCAAGAAAGTATAAAAAGAGTTTTATATTTATATGTACAATTAAACTTTAATATTTAATGATATATACATATAACTGAATTATACTTTCCTTTAGATATAATAGTGTCAAAATACCATTTCCTATTTTGCATTAATAATGAGATGCGGTAAAAAGATCATCGGATTTGCGAAAGATAACGATGCTGAATTTAAATATCGCGATAAGAATGAAACTCGTACTTTCTACGCGTGATGATAGACGGTTGTGCGACAAATAGAATAAAGCAAATAAAATAAGAGACGTCAGATACATAAATAAAAGTTATAAAGAATGAAAAAGAGACGAAGAACGACGCTTTCTCGGGAAGATTCTTCAATAAAGAAGCTGAGATTCGACCTTCGCGGATGATCAAACGCATCCGATTAAATTACTTCATAATGATCACAGAGCAAAGGAAAAACGCAAATGTGTAAAAGGAACCTCGCGAGAAAATCTAATCGAGGCGGACACGGCGGGAAAGCGAGTGAAAGCAGTTTTTCACCGCGCCTTTAACATCAATCGTGCGATGCTACTAAAGATAACGAGCTATTCGAGTAAATACAGCGAATAAATAATCATTCAAATGTGTGTTTCCTTCAAATGGAAACGGCGAAGTGCCCTCCGGTAAAAGAGATGCAGCTTTAAAAATACGGTAAAAGTGCCGTTTATACGCGAGAAAATCTTTATTATGACTAAAAACACTCTTTCCTTCTCTCTTTCTCTCTTTACTAGAGCTATTACTTTTGACAACTTCCAAAATTTAAAGTTTTGAAGTTTGAAGTTAACTTCGAAGAATACATTTGTGCGAATGAATTCATTCAGCGAACTAAAAATATTGTAAATAAAAAAAATTAATTTAAATGTTTAAAAAATATGTAATTATTCGACATTAATTATTGCAATATTAGAAATTTTATATTTGGATTTTATCATATAATTTTATAAATGTATACCTCGATAACAATCACAATACTATTACTATTATATTACATTAATAATAGTATAATTTTAATTCTTCGAAGCTTCGAAGATTGAAGTATCGAAGTTTCAAAGATTTTAATGTCAAAACTTCGAATGTCTTCGAAGCAAATCATCAGCTCTACTCTTTTTACGCCTTGTTTGAGTAATTTTCAAAGTTTCTTGTAGACGTTTGTTTGTCTTTCCAAAGTATGAGAAACTTCATTCTTTCTTTTTTCATCACGTGATTAAGATGTCGTTTCGCAAATTTATTTACTTAAGAAGCTCTCGAGGCCATGGTCGAATGAAATGGGAAACGCTGCTTCGCTGAAGCGAACCAATAATGCATGAATGCATCGTGAAGGCATGAATGCATTTTCCCCTCAACAACTGTCAGTGTCAATGCCGGCGTACACGAAAGTAGAACCTTGTCGCGGGCCTCGCAAAATGCGCCTAACTTTCACTTAATTACCGGAGCCGAATAGAGAGGAACTTGTTAACTCGCACCCGTATCTAATTAATGCACGCGAGGATCAAATTAATGAACGCATTCTTCGAATATGCCTGGCTCTATCGGGCTATGATAGAAAATCTCAGAAAATTTATTCATCTTGCTGGCTGTGGTGATGTTAGAGAGAGAGAGTTGAATCTTTTTTTTACATTCAAGAAAATTTTAATGAACGAATATCAAATTAGTGTATCTAAAGACATATAAAGGTGCGACATAAAACGTATTCGAAGATATTTGATCAATCAGAAAATATGAAATTTTATGGAAACGCGAATGTTTTATGGGATCGCGTGACGATGTGGAATCGTGACATGTAGGAACTTGCTTCTTACATACTCCTTTCTTTGGTCCCGGATTTTCTTTCAGAATGTCACGATTGTTTGAGAAATCCAAATGCATATTTCTTTCACTAGTATATTTTAATTACTATACATTGTTTACATCAATTTGTGATAATGCAATGAATAATTTGCAAAGTTTGTAAGAAACGGGTTCGGATTTTGTATTTGTTACCTTTGTACTGTCTTATATACTATGTATATTTTACATACATAGTATATAATACTATAATCTCAAATTTTATATATATATTATCTTATAAATTAAATTAAATCTTAACGTTTGAATCGGAAATAAAAAAAAATTATTATGCAAAATATTAACACATTTAAATATTGATACTTGCTAGGAGAAATTGATAAAAATGCCAAGATACGTCTAGTGACTGTCGAATGTACATCGAATCGTATGTCTCTTTTTGCTTTCACGTGTCCGGATTTAAAACGGTTAGGAGCAAGTTCTTTGCGGCATCCTTTCGGACGGTTCATTGTCCCCGATGACCGAAATCAAAGTTCCGATATCGCTTGCGATTTCGCGCCGTGGACGAAGGAGCGATCGGAACGTTCATGGTAAATGAACGAGAGAAAGAGGCATTGACCTCTTTGGCAGCTCGCACTCGCACACAACACACATATGTGTATGTGTAAATACGCATGTGGCGCGAACGCGCATGGTACCGGCAGTCTCGCATCGTTGACTGCATAACACCAAATTCCGGATAGAAAGTCGAAAGAAATTGTTGCCGAAACGTTTTAGAAAATTGTATTATAGAATTTTTATTTCTTTGAACAATTTTTTACCGAAGTGGAATATATCACCGTTGAAAAATTTAATTTAAATTTAACATTTATTGCATGTCCCAAACAATCCATACAAGTTTTTATATTAATTTAACGATATTAATTTAACGATATAGATATGATAAATAGTGACATTAATACTATGTTAATATTTCAACACAAAATGATTGCAAACACTTTATGATAATTTTGAAATAAGTTGTATATAAAATCAACATATTTTTAATGATATAATTAACTTGGAAAAATGTTATCGACGGTCTGCAGTCACTGCTATTGTAAAATAAACTCAGCATTCTTCTCTGTAAATTTTAACAGATAAATCCTGTCACTAATAATACGGAACATATTTGTGTAAAATCTGTATAAAATTAAGAATATATACACATGTATTATCTTTACATTTTTTTTTTTCAATTATTTTAATTTTATACGGCATATTTTTTAACAAGAAAACACAAATTTTTCAATAGTATAGATGTGAAAATTATAACTTTTATAATCGTATTCCATATGAATAATTTAAATTTCAATAATTGTGGAAGCTCTGTATTAATCGAATAATTACGAATTTTAGCAAATTAATCGAATCAATACGTATAATTGTATTAAGATTCGCGATTCATACGTATTGATATATCAGGATACCTGTTATCACATTGTGTGACGCGGCACATTACGATGCAAGTCATTAAGAAAAGTGTCTATTGCGATATTACAATGTAACATGGCATGCAATGTAACATTACCTTCACGGATATTTTCCAAGTTTAGTTTTTTTTTTTTTTATCACATTAGTGTTCTCTATGAGAATGTGCTATTTATGGCTTTGCGTGGGTGCATTATGTCACGTCGCTAAATATCTATAAATCGAGTTGCGAAATTGCGTGACGTAGGCAAATTTAGTTTTTGCCGTTAATTGCAAACGTTGCTTTTCTTCAATAACAAAGGAATATAATATTTTCTTAAATAATATCTATTAAAGGGAAATATGTATTAGAGAATCTCTGTGGAACGCAAACACCGATTTAAAGGTGTGGTATCCTGATATATCAAAAGTTCAAATACAAGTATCGGTTGACGTAACGTTACTTATTCAGCTTTTGTCGAACTGTGTTACAGATATCGTACTGGAAACTTTGATAAAAAGAAGCATCTCGAAAATGCAATTTGACATGATATATTCCATATTGATCTATTAATATAGAAAGTACTGTATAAATATCGCGATATATTCTGTGCAATTAAATAATATACTATCTTAATTAAAAAACAACATAATTCAAAAATTGTAATTTTTAAATATTTTTAAATATTACAGTTTAACGTTTATATACTTTCTTTAGTTTATTAATTCAAAACGCGGTTTGAATTGAAATATTAAATACAGATTAGAGTAATTAATTTTTAGGAAAACCTTGTGGCCAAGAGATATTTTTTGTATTATCTATAGTGTGTTGCAAAAAGATAAAATCAAAAATATTTTCTCCAAATTACATCATTTATGACTTTAATTCTTGTATGCAAAGAGTTTTTTCTCTTCATTTATGAAAAATGGTAATTTTTGAAGTGTGTCATTCTTGCGGAAAAGGTATGAGTTGCGTAGGCATGAGTGGAGAGAAATACAATATAATATTATACAAGGCATTTATGTTAAACGAATCACTGAATAGAAGTACGTGTCAGTAAAATGATTGAGATGAATTTACAAAGTTTTTTTTTGATAATATCATAAGTAAAAAATTTGGGCAGTGAAAGGATAAACGGGTCAAGAAATATCATGGTCGCGGAGAAGAAATTGCATCGCGAATGCGGATAGCAGATTCTTTCGCTTGAAACAAAAAGGTTTTGATATTCTTGAAGCGGCTTTAACGATATTTAAATTTTTTTGTAGCGCGTGAAACAGCGGTAACCTTTCTCGTTGAAACTTTCAAGGCGACTCGAGCACAAAGGCACGCGTTGCACACATTCTGTTGATTGTCTCTGTGTGTATATGCGCTCTTTCGCGGCATTTCGACTGCAGCAGCAGCCTCAGTTTGCTCAATTTCATCATCATGAAGCGTTTCCTCATCGCGAAATGGCAAAGAAAAAATTTTATAGTTTGAAATAACTACACAGTGTTGTAAAATATTTGTGTTATTGTGTAATTCAACAATATTAAATATTACATGTCTCAAACATCCCACAAAAATTTTTTGTATTAATTCAATATAATTTAGATAAATGGTGTTAAATGGTGATAATATATACACTAATACTATATTAATATTTTAATACAAAATGTAATGAATGTAAACTTCAAAATAATTTGACATAAGTAATTCGAATTTTATGTAAAATCAACATATTTTTAATAATAAAATTAACTTGGAAAAATATTATTGATAGTCTGAGGTCACTTTCACTTCTTTTAGAGAATAGAATCAACATTTTTTCTCGTAAATTTTAATAGATAAATCCTGTCATTAATAATACGGAACATATATATTGTGTTAAATTAAAAATACGCGCACATTGTGTTATTTTTATATTTTTATTCAATTGTTTCATTAATTTAACATTTGAGTTTAATTAACATAACAAAAATGTATTAAATTAACATATGAATGTGTTAAAGATTTAACATAAAAAACTTAACTGACAAATTTTTTAACAAGAAAATACAAATGTTTTAACGGTGTATGTAAACAATTAATTGATTGATCTGACATGCGAAAATGCAAACAGATATTAAGCGCAGTTTTAGGTAGAATTAATTCCAATTTATTAAAATAAGACTTTCTTCTGATTTTTTCTTGGTGTGAAAAAGAAAAAAGTATCATTTTGATAATTTTTATGTAAAACTAAGAATTATTTTCATTAAATTCGAAATATTATATATTTTTCAATATTTTTATTACTTTATATAAAAAAGCTTACTTACTTTTTCAACAGTTATTATAAATTATTATAATAAAATAATTAATACAGGTTTAAAAAATACTTATAATTTCTTGGAGTATAATATATTCTTAATATATTATTATGCTTAGAGCATAATAATTTCTTACTTTATACAAGGAACGGGATTATCTTCTAAGTAGCCGATTTACAGCTATTCATTGATTCACAAGGATGTGCCAGAACAAGGCACCTTCTACCTTTGAGGAAGGAAACCTACCTAGCAGTCCTTGTGCCACTTTGCGGTCATATCGGTCTGTCTGTCGGAAATAACACGTTGTTCGGTCACGCACAACCCATTACTATTAACTACCATCTTTTGACAATTTCTGAAATATTCGCTTTAATTTTCATAAATGCCGTACACATGTATTATATCACGTCTTTTATTTATATCTCATTTTTATATATTTTTAAAACAAAATATACATGATGTTTCAAAATTAAATATCAAAACTTTGTGAGCGTGTGGAGGATCGATAAACTAAAAAAGGTTCTTTAGAGTTTTGCTCATTTTTGCTTCGTTTTGAAGAAAATCACAAAAAAAGAAACAAAAAAATTTTCACCAGAAAACTTAAAACATCAATAAAATTATTAGATTTGCCGAAAAATACCAGAGATAAAAGGAGTAAAGAGTGGAATTAAGAAAAGAAAGTGAGTTAGAATCTTAAAGTAAAATTAGAGGATTGTTTACAAGCAAATCTGATTACGAGTAAATCTTTAAAGGATTATTTTTCTTATTGTTAGTTCATCGATCCTTTATACGCTCCTAAAGTTTTTACATTTAATTTCAGGACATCTCGTATATAAATAATGTTGTAAAACAATATATGGAAATGGTTTGACGTCGATATTAATTTGGATTGCAAAGATGCATCGGACGTCGCTCCCGGATATAGTTCTGTCACACGAATAACAAATAAATGAAGTTTCAGCTACATAAGAATTGCAAATTTTTATGGCCACAAACAACGTACTAATTAACTCGTGAGTCTGCTATAATGATGAAAAATAAAAAAAGAGTTGCTTTATTAGGTACCCGTTCCATTTAAGAGGTAATTAGATACAGTCATAAAGAAAAGGAGAAAGTTCTTAGATGCAGGTTGCGATAATAAAGCTTTGTATTAATTATGTCACGAGCCGCATCGACTATGACACTAACATGAGGAACGCGGAATCGGAAGGAGAGGAAAGTTGAATCGAAAAATTTCAGGAAATTGACGTAGATAAAATTGTAGATAAAATTGGAATTCTTTCGATATCTTATCTCATATCGGGACATAGGCAAATAAGTCGATACTTTTATCCGCACGTTTGCCAGCAAGAAAGGAAAGAACGAAGGCGACGGGAGAGTAACGCATCGACCTAGAACGTGCGTATGGAAATCGAATTATACATTTATATGATCGAACGCGAAAGTTTACACGTAGCGCGAAGACTTTGAACGTGAAAAAAAGAAAAAAAAAGAAAGCGCGCGCGTCTTTCGATGATCCTAGAAATCGCGATGCGATATGCATGTCCGATTTCTTTCAAGAAACTGGGAAAACTGGTAGCCTACTTAGTTGACATCGTGGTTGATTAAGGAACGCGATCGAGAAAAAAAATGTAATTGCCGATCCATAAATGCTATAATATGATTAAGCGTTATGCAGAAAAAAGTCGAAAGCATTATTATTCTTCGTACACGATGCGTTTCTTCGATATACATTTTTTCTTTTAGCAAAGGCAGCATTTTTGCATCATTTGGTTACCATCCTCCTCGAATCGTTTTATTTTTCTTTCGCAAATAGAACAATGCATGCATTATTGTGAAGAAGAAAAATCGATTATTTTATACACAATTATGTATTATACATATGTATACTAGCTGTTGTCCGCGGCTTTGCTCGCGCAAATTTTGGAATTTTACAATTGTGTGTAGAAATGATGAGTTTTTTGTCCAAACTTAGATGTATCAGATGTGAAAAAAGAGTATTAATTTTCTTTTAGTGATTATCCATATCTTAAGAACTACTGACGTTAGGAGTAAGAAATTTGACACGTAAACTTTATAATGAAGATTTAAAATGTCAATTTTTACTTTTCTAAAACTTTTCTAATATGTATCCTTATAAAAAAATTTAACCCCCATTTTCATCTCCTCTTAACTGGAATTTTCGAAAAATAGTAAAAACACGTGTTTGTTTATTCTTAGAGAAAAATGTAAATATCAAACGTCTGTAACATCTTCGATTTTTGAGATATAGGTATCCTTATAAAAAAAATTCAACTCTCTTTTTCACTCCCTTAAGGACAGAATGTCTACAAATCCTTCCTTAGTGGGTACCTACATCATAAAAACAATGTACCTTCCAAATTTCACATTCCTAGGTTAAACGATTTGAGCTGGGCGTTAATGAGTCAGTCACTCAGTCAGGACTTTTTTCTTTTATATATATAGATAATATATCAAAGTTAAACGATCAAACTTTGCCAATATGTTCCATGAGAAATAAGAAAATAAAAATAAAGCAGAATGTATTATATAAATATGGGTCTAGAAAAATTTTATTATCATATTACATTGAGAGCAATAAGTTCGTTTAATTTTTCATTTTGCCGTAGTTTTTAATGCAAAATTGACATCGTTGGTAGGTTGAACTTAATAAATTTCATATCTATTTTGCTTTAGTTCAGTGAATGTATCATTGATCTCATCAGTTCAGATATATCAGTTCTTGTCCCGAATCGACTCTTGTACGGTATTCCATCGTTCTCACAGATAAAAGTCTAACGGTGTAAGATCTGGTGATGTCGGCAGCCAAAAACACAATTGGTTCTCCTCAGATAACAATCGTCGACCTACTCTTACATTATAATGTATTAACAGCAAATCCGCTATTCATGTTTGATATCTTTGTTACACTTCAATAAAGTGTTTCCAGACATATGCTTATATGTATAATATTTCTTTTCTTATTTCTATACATAAAATACAAACTTAGAATACTGATGAAGTTTGATCGTTAACTTTGAAACATCCTGTATAATAATCAAAATCTTTTTTATCTTGATTGTTTTTTCCATTGAATATTCGTAGAATTGATGTTATTATGTCACTTTTATATAAGTTGATAATTATTTATTTTTTGATTTTTATTTAACACACGCGTTTATATACCGGGTTTGACATTTTATGTGACACAAGAAGGTTTGTCACCATTAATAATATATCGCGGACAAAGAGAAAGGGAGGGAAAGAGCACGATCACATTAGAAACGGTAGCGACAGGATTGGATCGAGTTTTTTTTGCGACCGGACTCTTATGACGTAGATAGTAAATCAAGAGACACGGTAGTGTCTCGCGCCAAGTGAACGCGAAGCAAAGATGCAGCAATGGCGAGACGCACCGTGTATCTATACGCGAGTCGGCCAATTAAGAGTAACTGAGATTATCAGTTCTCAATAATCGCTGAACGGATTGAATTCTTACTAGGCTTTGATAGCTTGGGTTTCAATTATATGAGGAAAGTATCTTTATTTTCGTTCTACATATAACATAAACAGAGATATTACGATGCAAAGTCCGAAACAGAAAATTTATGAGTAAGAAACGTGTTGGTCGTCTCGGGACAAAAGTACAGTTTTCGTTTGTACCGCATTGCAGCAGCGGCGCTCATAGCTAACAGTATTGTATTGTAAGTATATAATATAATATTGTAAGTATAATA